>CAIGRF010076434.1:39331-49451 GCA_903798235.1 Fraxinus ornus | reverse complement strand
GAATTTGTCTAATACAGAAATAGAAACCAAATTTCATCTAAATAACAGTACGATTTCTTTCAAATTCAAATAAAACCAAGTCTTCAATAAATAATTTAGTAATCCCTATAGCCTCAACTTAAGATAATTTGCAGTCACCCACATAAATGAATCTTTTAGTATCATTTGATTTTCGAATGTTTAAACAACCCTGCATAGACACACTTTTATGAGCAATGACATAGGAATCAATCCACCAGTATAACTATGTACTGAAACTAAATTAATCTCAGAACAAACGAAAGCGAAGTGTACCTTTTTTACACGCCAAGTGTGGTATTTGGTATAATCCTCTTCATGTGTCCCGAATTTTCACGAAAGTAACAGCTAGATGATTCATCATTTTTCAAGCTTTTGCTATTTTATTTTTCAAGCTTCCTTATTCTTTATTTTCTAGAACTTGTCTTTAGAAACACTTTCTAAGTGAGCACTTTCAGTTCACTATTGCTTTAGCATTTCTTCTTTTTGCACATAATATGAAATGAGCTCATTAAGAGTTCACCTCTCATTTTGACAGCTGTAATTGACCTTGGGGGGTTGTTTGATGGAGATTAAAATTAGATTTTTGGTAAATTTTGATAAATTTTGTTAGAATATGTGATTGAAAAGTTATGGGACCAATGAAATACGTAGTCAATATTGATTGCTTGACTTTGATTTAGATTAAAATTTGATTTTAATCAATACCAAACAAAGCCCTTGTACTGGTTGAATTGTACAGAAATCAAAATCAAATGCACGAGCAAATCAATCGAACAGCTCAAGTTTTAATACCTTTAATTTTAATGCAAGATGAGACATCTCCATGATATACTTCTTTATGTTTTGTTTACCCTTAAACTTCAGTGAAACTTAGTTCATCCAAAGCGTACTAATTTCGGCTTTATTGCTTTTCGCAAAGTTTTTTTTTTTTATTTCTTAAAGAAATTCGGCTAAATACTTACCTTCTTTTGGATCAGTCAATAGCTACATGAATTACATGCATGCAACCATCTTGATGTTTTAAATAAATCAATTTACACAAGAGACGTTGGTTTGGTAACACGTTACTTTAATTAATTTATTTTAGAATATTAGACATTTGAAAGAAACTGATTGTACCAAAATTTGAAATGGATTGTCACTTAATTCTTTTAAATCTCACGATTCTGTCCAGATTATATTGCTGCTCGAATGCCAGTCAAGCGACAAATCATCGCTCGAGCACCAACTCGGCGCCCAACAAGCATGGGAGTCCTTGCTCTTAGCGCCTGAGCTAATAGCCTAGTGTTTAACGAGCGGGAGGATCACTGCTAGCAAGCGGCCATAGACGTTTGTTTCTCGAGATTGGGTGATGTAGCACTCCAAACTCGTTTTAACTTTGAAAAAATTCCCAAAAAAAAATCTCAAATTTATGGTTAAAATTCGCATCTCGAAATTAAAGAATTTTAAAATTCAATGTATGAATTTCTTATTCTCAATAATTTAACATGGAGTTAGCTCGACGCCACTTATTAGATTTAAAACTTTTGAATCTCAAGAATTTGAAAACCTCTCTATATTGATGTCAAGATCCTCCATGTCAAATCATCAAGAGAATTATAAAGTGCATAACATACCTTGATCCATTGAGAATGAATTTGATTATTGAATTTTGAACTGCGTGTTCTCGATTAGAAGATTAACGGGTTATTGATCTTCCTTTTTGATACGCTTTCTCTTGTTATTCTTGAGTTAATGAGATGACACAAAGAATGAAAAGTCATGTATGAATTATGGACCATAACTTTATATTTCCATATGTATTTTGACCCATCGTTAAATACAATCCAAAAGAATCTGATTTCTACGCATATTTAGGCCTATACCATAAAATGCCCAAAACCCAATAATTTTAATTCTTTAGATCACTTTAAATGTGCTTAACTTTAAGATTAGAGATGGCAATGGGGCGGGGCACCCCCACCTGATCTCGCCCCGCCACGCACTCCCTCGCCCCGCCACTCCTTAGACGGGACGGGGCGGGACGGGTTCACGACGCAGATTTGCCCAGTTTCCCGTCCCGTTTATTTTTGTTTTTATTTTTTACAAAAAATTCCTATTAATTAATTTTTTTATTCTTCACGGGACGGGTTCGGAGCGCTTCGGGGCGGGGCACCTCCTCCCCACCCCGCCAACCAGTCGGGGCGAATTTTTTTTCGCCCCATTCGGAGTGAGACAACACCGAGACGGGGCGCGCCAGGTCGAGGCGAGTTTTTTTGCCATCACTACTTAAGATAGCCTTTAATAAACAATTAATTACATATGACATATGTAGGTCATACGACAAATTAAAACCCAACAAATGCAAGTCACAATCTTGTCTTAATTAAGCAATTGCTACATAAGGGGAGAGATTCATTCTCCACTCAAAAACAATTCTTAGCCCATGTTTGATAGAGATTAAAATTTTAATTTTAATAAAAAGTCAAAGTTTATAATTGTTTAATCATATATTTCATAATATCCACAACTTTTCATCACACATATATATCAACATTCATTATAAAATATTAATCCTAACAACTAAACTTCTATTACAAATGAATGGAATAATACGGGCAATGCCAAAATCTTAATTATACCAAGCATATGAATTTGGACACACACAAAAATGAAGAGATGTTTAAAAACTAATAATTTTATTATAACTACTAACCGTGATCGATCACAATCCTTTTCATTCTATATTTATAAATATAAATTACATTTTAAAAAAATAAGTAAATTTAGAAACATGATAAGAAATGAAGATATTTTAATCTCAATCCCCCTCCTGCATATCTCCTTGGAAGGCCACCCCGACATTTCCCAAAAAATAATAATAATTAGTTCAGTGTTTATCTTTTACCAACATTTATTAATTCGAACCTGCAAGTCGAATTCAATTTTCTAATCAATGCACAAATGAGCGTGAGCGAAATTGTTTCCCATTTGATACTACGGTACATTTGCCTTTTCCTTTTGAAGATTAAAAGGTGGTTGTTCTGCAACCAAAACCATTAGTATTCAACAAAACCAACATTTCCAGGTTAGGTTCTTTATCTGATCAAACCTTAAGGGCGTGTACTAACTCCATTTCTCCAGCTCCACATTTCATTACTGCCTGCTCAAACTATATATGTATCAACAAAAATTAGTCTCTGCATTCATACCTTTACATTTTTCCCCTTTTCACAACCAAATGGCTAAGCTTTTTACGCTACCCTCTAAACCACTCAACTCCATCATCTGCTTGTTCTTGCTAGCCACCACCTTCTGGTGGGCTAGTTCAGCCAGAATTCTCGATGACGTCACCCCGCAATTCCCATTCCCGGCCAACATACAGGATGTGGCACCAGTGGTGGCTCCCGCAGCTATATTACCAAGCGGACAATTGTCTGCCACCATAGCTGGCCCTGTTACTCCGACTGAACCAGATGCTCCAGTTTCAACGCCTGCAGTCGATACTCCCAATATAGAGCCCTCACCGACCACCAATCTGGCACCAGTAGCCACCGCAACACCAAGCGGAGCAGTCAGTAGTGCCTCCTCCACGACAGTGAGTGCCACACCAGCAAATGCTATTCCAGAATCACCGCCCTTGTTGTCCTTTTTCATGCACGATATCCTTGGTGGCTCACACCCTTCTGGGCGGGTGGTCACAGGTATTGTGGCCAACTCTGATGCTAATAACCTCCCTTTCTCCAAGCCCAACAACCAAATATTCCCAATCAATGGTGGTGTTCCACTCAACACGATCAATGGCGTCATCAACAACAATAATTTCCCCTCCCTCGTTGGCCTCAATGGTTCACCAACCAACACCGTCTTACAAAACAGTGGCAACAACAACATAGTAAATGGTGGAAATAACCAAGCCTTTGTCACTGCAGGTCAGCTTCCGGCTGGCCTTACCCTTCAACAGCTCATGTTCGGTTCTATAACAGTGGTCGACAATGAGATAACTGAAGGGCATGAACTGGGATCAGCAGTACTTGGAAAAGCTCAAGGATTTTACATGGCGAGCTCTTCGGATGGCAGCAGCCACACGCTCATCCTGACAGCATTGTTTCAAGGTCATGATCACGAAATTGATGACACCATTAATTTCTTTGGAGTTCACAGAACAGCTACTCCGATCTCTCACATTGCTATTGTTGGTGGAACTGGAAAGTATGAGAACGCTAAGGGGTATGCGACCATTGAAACTCTTCCCCACGAGGATCAGCACACAACAGATGGACTTGAACAATTACACACTTTACCGTATACCTAACTCCATAGAGGGTTAATTTCTTTGTTACTTTTCCATTGCGATAAAAATGTTTTCAGTGTTGATTCCAGTATTTCGGTTAATGTATTTCTCGTTGTGTAATTGATGATATTATAAAATCATTTCTCCATTATTTAATGCTGTCAGTTCTTGAATCATCCCAAGTGCCTTCAACTCGAATTACATCCATTCTATATGGACAACGACAAGAACATAGAACTACTACTACTAATAAATTTATTATTAGTTCTAAACCTAAAATGACAACTCCAAGAATTCACGCACGAAGCTACCATGTTTGAACAGGGTTGAAGTTTATCTGTGTGTATGTTGCAATTATCCACATCAATTAGGTAGTCCCAAGTAATATAGTAATAGAAGTGTCTCGTAAAGAATGGAGTCCAAAGAACGATAGCCAATTAATATCACGAGAGAAACAGGATTAGCAACAGATAACAGGCCATACATATAAAACTATAGCTAGGTCATTATTTGGTGAATCCCTCCCGATTGCAGGGAAGAGTGGAATGGATATTGGACTAGTATTATCTAGACAATTTGCAAACAGGGCTGCCCAACCACTCAATCACTCATTCTCATCCTTGACTGTGACGTTTTTATCTATTGAACCTGTTACTGCAAAATCACATAATAAATCTTTTCAAATCAATTATTGAGTTCTTTCAGCTAGCGTGGTTTCCAAATTGTAGCATGTTCGGTCTGTAAAACAGTGATCTCTATGAGAGAATGGAAGGGATCGGGGGGCTTAAGCAAGAGACTGGTGCGCAATACATGAAATGATCCTTCAATAACCGTTTCCTCTATAAGATTACCCAGTAGCAAGAGTTCCTTAAAAAAATTAAGACTTCTAAACCTGGTGCAGCACTAATTTGGAAGTCATCTTATAATATGAACAATCAACCATACCAAAATAATACCAGTGCCATGAGAACTCAACGCACATTAGCTATTCGCCGCATCGTCTTTCCACAGGCTTGGTAGTTTCCTCTGCCGGTCCAGGATTTAGCCATTAGATTTGGCGACTGACTTAAAAAGCCCCACTATAGAAGCTTCTTGCCCATCATTCTGGACAAAGCTTGCATCTTTCTTTAAAATGGTCATCATAGAATGAGTAAAAACCATTAAACGAGAGTGCTAGCTCCAAATCAATTGATCGAGGCCTCATAATCCATTTACTAACCACTAAAGATCATTATCTGGAAACATGATTGCAAAAAAAAAAAAAAGGGTAACTAAACAGATAAAGCACCCAGCTCCATGCTTCATATGGTCACTAGAGCAGACTTGCAGATATGCTACTATCTTCTGTAAGGCCACAGGTGCATCGTACTACCGGAGCCATAATTTATACTGATAATAATATTCACCAGCCTAAGTCATTACCAAAATTTCTAAGAACATTAAGGCTCTATCAAAAGTTGCATCGACCAACATATAAATATATTAGTAACTGGTGCAACAAACTACAGAACAAACTAATAAAACAAATCCAAACAACAAGAACTGTATTGCAAGGACGCTTCAACTAGGTGGGATGTTTGTGTCCGACACATGTTGGATACCGACACACTCTACCATGATCATTTTTCTTTCTTTATAAAAAGAAAATTATATATTTTTAACTCACAATTATTATTAAATAACAAAGAGAAGTCATAATTAAAAGATTTTAACAAGGAAAATTAATAACAAGTATAAAACTCAATTTATACTATGAATAGTTTTAAGATATTCAATCAACATATCGGTGACGTGTCATGTCAATTTTTTTTTAAAAATTGTGTATCGATTATTGTGTCAGACACAAGCATCCGTGTCCGTGTCAGCGCATCATAGAGCAAGAATTTTTTTTTTTCAAGCATCATATATTCAACGGATGATATGCAAAGGGGCAACAATATCCATTAATCTCTTGCTATGCAGGAAACTTCAAAGCAGACATCCTTTCTAGAAAGGTAAGAGTGTAATTGTGTCATGATTCCATGTAGGTGGGGTGTAGTTAGCAAGAAGAGTAAGAAGGAGAACTTCGCCACACAACAAGGTAGAAATAGGTCTACTTTCCATCAAAGTGATTTCTAAACCGGTTATGCGAGTACAGTTGCATTTTGAGTATCTACAAAAGTTTTCTCAAGCTCATGGCAGCAAGATTAGCAGATGCCTTAAAGCCTTGATAGTAATGGCACATCAAAATCCACTTTACAATATATGAATTATTTATCTTGGTCATGGTCATGAGAGTTGCTTCAGTTAGATATATAACATGTCTTTCAGTATGAAACCATTAAGAAAAACTTCATGACTATTTTCCAGACTAGAAAAGATTTTTACAAGCCCGGAATCCGACATTCCTACTGACTTGACAATGCCATAATCATTGTTCTCAATGACAATCAATATCCACATGACGTATGGCCTTACCACTCGAACTTTTTTTATATTTTAGTGATCAAGAAAGCCAAAATGACAATAATTTTGTATTGGAATCAGAAAGTACCTCTTTCAAACACTTAGACATACTTAATTCAACTAGCAGTCAACTAAATGCCTCATAATTAACAACCCTACTTTACACTGGAGAAAATAAGAAGCCGTTCAAGTCAATACCAAAGCTTATATGAGCAAGAAGAAGTATCCCTAAGTGGGAACTGTCCGAACAAATTAAGTGGGGATGCAGAGAAATTCATAATCTGATTACCTGGAAAACTCGTGAAGAATTTTTTTTTTTTTTTAAATAAAAAATATTCTGCAATATACAAAGTCTAGTTCCCACAGTAATCAATTACTAGTTTTAATCCAATTTTAGACACAACAGTTCAATGCTCAATGTTATGAGGGAAAATATCAGTTAAAATTAATCATCGATACATAATCCATTGTACAAAAAATTATACTGATTTCCTTGAACTTAGAAATGCTAAAATTGAAAAAAAATAAAAAAAAATAAAAAAAAATAGAGCTTACATACCATTAATGCCCACAAATCAAACAAACAGTTATTGCCCAGCACCACTCTCCTCCTCAAGCTTCTTGCAGTAGGCCTTAAGCACCATGACCAAGTCTCTAGCAGGGGCTTGAATAGTGCCAACAACAGCAGAAGCAGGGCCCTTCAAACCCCCCAAAAGCTTGGCATAAATCTCAGCCCTTGTGGGTAAATTTTCCAAAGCCTTAAACTCGTCCGGCCCATAAAATTTCCCTTCAAAAACAGCTCCTGTAAAGTCATTATCCTCCAGCTTTTGCTCCTTCTGGAAAGTTCTGTAAGGCTTCAACGCAGCTGGGATTTCCTCACCGTGCACAAAAAACCACGCATTCATGCCTTGCATACACGGTTTCAACGCCTCCCATTTGGTCCCCTCAATGGCCTTGTAAACAAGAGTATTCTTGGCAACCAAAAGCTTAGTATTTTCAGGGAGTTGGGTTCTAAGTTCTTGGAATTGTTTAACAGTGAAGCCCTTGTAACTAATGCTTGCCAATAGATGGCAGTTTTCAAGTTCTTGCTTGACTTTTTCTACTGTTTCCTCTTTCTTGGTCCTGGTTATGGCGGCTTGGATTTTGGGTAAATTTTGAGTCTTGGATGGGAATTTGGGACGGTGGGCTGTTGTGGTGAGGAAAAGATTGTTGAAATGGGACTTGAGGGAAAGGGAGGTGGCGGTGGTAGAGGATGTGTACGGAGGTGGCGGTCTGGAGGAGGGTAAAGTGAAGAGATTGGCTTCCATTGTTACGAGGATCGGGGGAGGGGGACAACAATGGAATGGATACACCTTATCCGTGAATGAATGCTCCTCATCTATTTGATGATCAATTTTGTTGAGGGCAGAGGGCATTTTGGGAATGAAATTTAGAATTTTTGCCTTTTTTTTTTCCTTTTTTTAAAAATCTTTTATTAAATAAAACCCAAAATTGTATTCTATACGCATAAATACCAATTTCCAACTTCCAGATACCGGTCGAGGCGCTAAAAAATACGATACTATAAAACTACTAAGTACTCGGCCTAACCTCAAGTCCCGTAATCAAGTATTTTTTCCTCCCTCGTGTACTTTTTCCTATTTCATCCATACTTTTTAACCTTTTTTTTTTAGTGTTTTAAAAGAAATACAAATTATGAACAAATTGTTTTTAGGTGTACAAACCCATACCAAAAATGAACTAGTTGAACAATATTTCGAACATTTTTTTTTTAAATTTTTAGCTGAATTAATGAGTTCAATTATGACATTGTAAAATACACCATCAAAAATTCAATTCGATCATATTTTTTGTAACACTGACAAATACACATCAAAAGTCTATTTCACGGTCTTTATACTTAGATTTACTAGCAAAAAATAATGTAATAGGGAAATTTGCATCGGAGGTTCTAAACCTTTTGAAGGTGTGTAGCACGATCACAAACCTTTAAATCGTAACTGCTACGTCTCAAATATTTCGATAAATGTGCACGAAATGACTTATTTTCAATCCAAAAATCTGGTTAATCGATCAAAACTCAAACGTTCGATCTTAATTTGACTAATTTCAAAAAGACATCTCCCCACTACAACCAGGCAACCACCTTGTCACCTTCTCCTATAGAGGCGAAAACTACATTGGCAAAGGTGACGCTAGTCACGCTACTTCAATCTCCCGTGCATATTTTCTTTAAAAATGTACATTAACTACTCGAAATTGAGCATGATTTGCTTATTCTTATTCTTTTTTTTTCTTTTTTCTTTTTGTGGGGTTTTATATGTTTTCAGTAGTAATTTTGTTCCATGGGTGGGGGTTGGGGGTGGAGTCGGGGAAAATGGAATAAATCTGTAGGTACATGATAATTTCACAGATTTTTACACACGAAGACAGTTGGGTTGGGGGTGGAGTCAGGGAAGATGGAATAAATCTACAGCTACACGATAATTTCACAGGTTTTTGCACAAGAAGATAGTTGTATGTCTTTCTGTGCAAAAACATGTGAAACTTCCTGTACTTATAGCCATGTTCGGGAAGATGAATGTTTTTTAAATTTTAAATTTTTATTATTGTTTATTTTTTTTAACTATTTTAATTAAGTAAAAGTTAAAAGACCATTTTGAATCTTTTTAAAATTGGTCAAATTGATATCAGACTTTTAACTTTTGGTTAGCTAATAGATTTTTGGATGGAAACAATTAGAGATCCTTTTGATGTCCATGTATTGAAAGGGTTGGGATGTAGTTGCTACGATTTAAATGTTTCAAACCACAATACACATTTTTGAAAGATTTGAAACATTCATTTCAAATGTTCTTTTTATATAAAAAAATGATAATATGGAACCTATCAAAAAATAAAATGATTATATGAAACTTAAATAACGAAAATATTTGTTTCTGTTGTAAATAAAGTATCAAATAACTATTATACCCGTACAACCATAATTGTAACATATAAATATGAAGTCTTGATTCTCCATAAAATACACACAAATCTTTTGGCTTCTCTATTTCCTCTCTTACTTTGTAACATGTTATCAGCATGAAATTCTAATCAATTGAGTTATCAAAAGTAAATCTTCTTTTGTATTCAATTAAGTTCGACTTTTTTCTCCTTTGTGTTAAAACAAACAGGAAAAGATCTAATCTTGGAAGCATGAATCAAGTCTTACGAAAAAAGAAAAAGAAAAAGGAGGCAAATCGAATCTGAGCTACTAAGATTTATAGACTACTTGAAGATTTATATATGAGGAAATTACACTGCCCCCTGTATTTAAAGTTTAGTGTGCAAATATCAGGTGTCAAAGTATTTTAATCATAATTCAGGTAAACAAAAAAA
>CAIGRF010076434.1:13422-30927 GCA_903798235.1 Fraxinus ornus | reverse complement strand
ATTAAAATTTTCATAGGTCACAAATCAAAAAATTAATAGATCATAAGTCATAAATCGCAAATATTATGAGTGTCAACTTATTAGTCAATCACAAATTATCTTTTTCATTGGTCACAGATTATTTATTGATCACAGAATAACCAATTTAATGGTCACAGACAACCAAATAATTGATGACCACCACCAACACTTGCGACCTCGACAGCACCACCACCAACAAAGCCGTCACCACCAAATCTAACAAAAAAAAAAAATCTTAAACCCGCCATCACCTCCATACACTTCGCTACCACCAGTTCTACCACCATCCCTTCATCGCCAACAACACAGACATCACCACACCACACCACAACCACCACAAAACTGCCATCCCCGTCGATGCCAACACCACTATAGACATCACCACCACATCACACCACCACCGTCGCCACCAGATCACACCAACTGAGAGACATCACACCATCCCAACCGCCATATCCACCACCACAAAATTGCCACCACACAAGACACCACCATGCACTTCACCTATGAAGAGTCGGTGGAGTGGGTGGATCTACTTCACAAATACCATTACTTCTTTGCATCGCCTCGAACACAAGTTATTTCACACCCGCAAATCGCGATGATTCGGGCTCTTTCTAGTTGGCGAAGCTGCGGTTGCATGTGTTTAGAGAGAGAAGTGGGTCAGTGATGGGAGAGAGGATAGTGAGACTAGAGGTTTTGGAAGAAGACGAGAGGCAAGGGAAAGAGGTGAACGGCAGCGTCGCCGTGAGCCGTCACCGCTACACCGACTCGTCGCGACGCTGTCGTCGTGCCATTCACAGAGGGAGGGAAAGAAGACGGAAGGTGAGAGATGGAGGGGAGGGAGTAGTGTGTGTTCAAATTAGGGTTATTAATTAGAATATTAATATATATTACCTGATTTTTGAATAAATAAACTTTAAACCTTATTTTTGAAAATCAATTTCTAAACCCTTGGATTTGTGTAATTTCCACAATTGTAAATGCATTGTCCTTGGGTGTGTGTTAGATGTAAATAATCTCTAACATATGGATTGGAACCAATTATCTCGAATTTATGGTGTTGTTCTTACGGTGCAATCGGCACTATGAAACATACTACATATTGGATCATAAAAATATTTGACAATATTGTAAAAGAAAAGATGACTTCCGATTGTACCTGTAGTTTGCATGATTCATTTTAATCGTACTACTTCCTATTAATATTTATTGGATTAATGAACACATTCCACATCTCATAATTTTGGACTGTGATCTTTAGCAAAATTAAAGTAGCTATTTCAAGTATTTTCTTGCAGTCCCTAATAGGCTGAAACACCATTACTGCTTCCCGTTCCTTCACGTCCACATTATCGAACAATCCAAGAGTCCCTACAAGAATAACATCCCCAGCTTCTACGCTACACTTAAAACTCCTCTGCAGTACTTGCTTGTTCTATCATTTTCCAGTTGATATTGTTGTCGATTTCATCGGCAAGAGAACGGATCATAGAGAATTATTATATTTTTTATTATAGATATGTGGTAAGGTCGGCCCTAGCATGACAATTTGTTATTATCACTATGAATTGAAGTTCAATAATTCTAACAACACAAACAATCCATTTAATTCCTACTTTGCCATTGTTGCCTCTAGAGAAATTGTTAATGACTGTTAAACATAGACCAACTTATAATGATTTGGGTTACTCCCCTTAATAAGGTTAGCTTTTTAAAATGGAATTCCAAATTTTAATATGGTATCAGGGTCCATTAAACTCTAACGAGCGATTTGATCCGATTAAGATTAAAAAATGAGCACGAATTTCAAAATTTGTTTGCTTAAAAACGAGTCGCCATCTTGCGCGAGCATATTAAGGGATAAAATTCAATATTGAATAAAGATGAAAATATAGACAAACTTCTAAGGATTTAGACTATTCCTCTTAACAAAGTTGACTTTTTATGATGCAAACCCAAATTTTAATAATGATGCTACGTGGTAGCAGTAGAGGCACAAGCTTTTCATGTCTCCAAGATAAATGAATATCTGGAAATCGTTTGAAATCTTACTGCAAATGACAATGTCATGATAGAATTTTACTCTGCACGCTGCTTTGCAAATGACTAGGAAACATGGGCATAAGGGAGTCAACGAGCCAAGTCGAAGCCGAAACTGTTTGCTCAGGCTCGACTCGAATAAAAATACTTCAAGCTTTTTTTTGCACGAGTCGAATAAAAGCTTTGCAAAAAAATTTAGGTTTGACCCGAGCTTTCGACTCGGGCCTTAGCGAGTCGGGTAAGGCCAGCCCCAAGCCGGCGTGATTTATTTTTTTAAAATTCGTGACAAATCTAAAAAGTATTTAAAGTATTTAAAATTTATGCAGTTTATACATATTATAAATTATACCTACATATTAACATATAAAAAAATTACAACTTAAATTAAAAAAAAACTTAAAAAAAAAAAAATACAGGCAGCTGTGATTGATGACATCTACGTCAAGGTAGTTGCATTTTTTAATTTTTTAATATTTTTTAAGTTTTGTAAACTACTTTTTTTTAGATTGGCTCGTCACTGGCCGAAATGGCCCGTGACACGGCCAGTGACGAGCCACGGGCTCAATCCTCGGCTCGATCCCATTGAGCCACGAGCCGACTTGTCTCGAGCTTTTCTCGGGCCAAGCCATGGACCGCCCAAGTCGGCGAGTCATATTGACATTCCTATTCTTATAAGCAACAATTTGTGTATGAGACTTCTAAAAAGAGCAACTACAAAATCTATTTTTCAAGAGACCATTATGCTGACGAAAAAAAAATTTGTATGAAGACGGTATTGTTCGAATGTTATAACAATACAACATGAATTGCTTCATTAGTTATGATATTAAAGATATTGACATACAAAATATGGAAGACTCAATACAAGAATTTTCATAATGTGAAATCAGAGGGAGTAGCTGTACTCATTGTTCTAAAAAGCTCGCATAGGCTTGAAACTCAGACAAAATAATCTTGCTTAGTGCCTAGACACCTTTTTTTTTTCCCCGATTTCTAAACGGTTGAAATTTTTCCTTTCCCTCTTTCGCCTTCTCCAGGCTCGCTTTACTAATTTTGTTTCCTTTTTCTAAAAAAATCTTTTATTTGACTTTAGTTTATTATTATTATTTTATTTTAGAAAAACTTGTCATTTATATTTTATCTCTATAGAAGTAAAAAGTAACTTTATCTAAATAGTTAAATAAGATTTAAACTATGGTGCTATCTACATTATATAATTATAATTTTGAAACCCGTTATTTTGTTGCAAACTCCAAAAGAAAGTATGTTCCTATAAATCTATTAGATATGACTTATCTAGTTGAAAATTGAACTATGAAAAATATTTCAATTTTTGCATTTTGAAAACTTAAAAATTGTATAATTGACTATTGGTATGATTTATTAAGTAAATATAGTATTTTATAATTTTAGATGTTTGATATGTATATTTTTATTTATTAAATAATTTTTAAATTGATTAAAAAATTAAAATAATATTAAAACTTAGAAAAACTATTTTTACGCCTGAGCATCGCATAGGCTCGTAAATTTTGAAGCTTCGCTTCCACGCTTTATCTTTTTTAGAACACCAACTGTACTTTTTTTTTTCCTTTGCTCAAGTTTTCCTACTGAATTTTCTTGACAAGGCTTTAACAAGTCAGCATTTTAATATTCTAAATATTTTGAACCCTTTTTTCCTTTGGTATTTTTATACTATCAGATTTTTGTAGATAAAGTAGTATTTGTGATTGTACACCTGTAACCTTGATCAGTTGATTGTATCATATAAATATGGAGTTGTTAATAAAATACACACTCATATCTATGGACTTCTCCCTCTTTTCTATTTTCTCTCTAATTTATGACGATTCCTAATTATACATGAATGATGCTATTTATCATATTATCATCATCGATCTAGGTTTTATTCTAATGCATTGAAATACATTACAATTTTATTAGGCTGAAAAAAATATTGTCACCTAAACTATTGATAATCACCACTATTAGATAGCTCAAGACTTTATCATTTTACACGTCCACATCTCTCTTACTTTCCCTGCTTTCCCTCTTTTATATTCTTTAATTTAATAATTATACCATTATTGTGAAATAATTTTATATGTATAAATTTTTCAATACGATTGAATACATTCGATAGCTCGACATCAAATAGAACCTTATCGTACATGACCAAACATGTTACTTGTGTCTGACCAAAAGTGCTTAGGTAATTATATTTGCATTCAAACAATTTAAGTTAGTTGCCCCAAGATGAGGCATCTCTATGAGGGCCTGCAGGTGGTTCGATCACACAGGGACTCATAATTAAAGGGACTTCACAAATTATTATTATTTTTATTTTTATTTTAAGAATTATAATAGATGAATGTTTTACATATTAGTTTTTGGAAGTTTTGAAGGTACTTCCAAGCTTTACTTCTTCTTGTTTATATTATGTCATGTAAAAAACATATGAATATTTAAGCGAACTAATATAATAACTTTATTTTTTGTGTAAACCTTAACCGAGTTTTCGTTTGATTCTATTATTTTTAAAATATATTTTTATATCTTCTTTTTAACTACACATTATTCAATAAAATAATATTACATACAAATCTAATTTTTTTTTTCAAACCACACATTCTCTATCAATCTATCATTTTAAAATGCATTTTTTTTTTTTAAAAAAAATATGTGTACTCAGAATTAAAGATATTTCCTACAAAGCACCTAAAATTTCAAGACCAGTCCTATCATACATGTTCGCATGGCTTCCACGTGGGGTGAATCCCTCGAAGTGGAAGTGTAACAAAATTGAATTTTCATTGAAATACGACCTCAGATTGGATAGTAAATTTAAATTTATGAAACTAGAAGAGACCCCTCATTAATACTCAAAACTAATTTCCTAATGTAATAAAGAGGTGATTTTCGATAATCCCTTGGCCCCTTATCGTGCCCAATCCTCCAACCTAATGCCCCCATGAATTTCTTTGTCCAAATTATTTTTCCTAAATAATAATACATTCTCATTGAAGTATCATAGTGCTTTCAACCACAAAACCCACATCTATAAGTGGTCGAGTAGTCTCATTGGACGGATTTTGACATCAACAAACTCAAAATTCTGTTGAAGTTCTAAGAAAAATTATTTCTATTCGACAAAACTTAAAGCATGTTTGAGAATTGTTATGATTTAAATATAAATAGATAGAAAAGAGTGGATAGTATTTGTGTTTTCCATGAAATGGGTGGATAAAGTAAAGACTAATGGTTTATATGCATGGATGGAACTCAAACCTGGTGACTTAGAATTTGTTTTAATATCAGGCTTTGCTCCAAAGAAGTATGTTGAAATCTAACTCTCTCAATGGAGAAAAGCATGATCATTGATAGAATATATAGCCCGTGAGACTTAAACTCTAGATAAGACATGGTATTACATTGTAAAATGTGCATATGATTCGTACAAAATGTTTGTAACATGACATAGTACAAAGATCATGATCGGAAAAATGGAGAATGAATGTACCAGTCGTCATGTACAGCTGATCAATAGTTGAAGTTAACTAGAAGAAACTAAGCCTCGTACTTTTAATTGAAAAAATGCAGATTACATGTGATATACAATGAACTGTCTTGAAATGATTTGAGTGCAGCAACAGCAGTACTCCCCTTAGGAGTTGGGAGTTTCCGTCTGTTAAAACTTCACGTCGTGTGACTCTCCAAGAGTTCACAAAGTAGACTGCACAAACATGGGAAAGAGTGAAATGGAAAATCCGACCAGTCTTTCTGCGTCATTATGCTGTGAACTTCAAATGAAAACAAACTTATAGAAAGCGTAGAAGATAGAGAATACCAAGAAACGTATTTTGTAGCTTTCAACAAGTTCCTTGGGGTCACGCTTAGTTTCTTTGTATGCTTCAATTTTGTTCATCTCCTGCAAAAGTGAAGCAACCATGTTACATGGTTCCATTTCAACAGAATGTTTCAAATACAGAATTCAATTGTGGATGAAAAATCTAGGCTAGATATTAACGATTTGAGGAATATTATTTCTTGACTTTTGTACGGGTCTAGAATTTGAGTTCACGACTTTTGGATCATCTTTTTTTATCTATAATATTGAACTGTTTTAAGAGCTTCATTTCTGATTATAAGACTGCATTCAGGTTATAAGAACTATTCAGGAATTTTACATGGATAGAAGATATGAGCTACACTTCTGTCATTTTTCCCATCCACACACCTAGTTCACTAGGTCAGAAATATAAATACAGTACCTCAATCCATAGTGCAAGTCTTGGCCTTCCAACCGTAATATCGTAATTCTTCACTTCCATTGAGAAGGGTTGAAATCTTTCAATAAATGGCGCATAAGCAATATCCACCTGAAGTTGATTACGTGCTTCAGATGTAGCACAAAAATTTAAATCACAGAAAAAGAAAAATACATCTTAATATTTTTTTCTACGAAATTTACTTCCACGTGCTTGACTTTGGACTTGATACTGATAAAATAACAAGAAACAATGCAACTAAATGCTTCAAGTACCAAACTGAACTGGCCGAGGAAAAATGGTCCATCGTCAAATTTGGAAAGAGCAGTTTCAATGTTATCAAAAGCTGTCCCTGTAGCAGACCAGCAATTAGCACTTCGGTTATATATTTCTTCCAAATTAAGAGTTCAACCCTCTGCCATTAAAAGTACAAACTTACCAGCTACACTCATTTCATCACCCTTGAAAAAAGAAGTTACAGCTTTGTAGAAGGAGTCGGTGTATGACAGCAACTCTTCAGCGAATTCTCTCTTGGCAGGATCCTATTTTGTCAGCTCTAGGTTAGCAGTTAGGACTTAGAAATAAGCTAGGCAAAGAATGCACGAATTAGAAGTTCAAGAGATCTTACGTCTGGCAAAAGAGAAGGTCCTTCAAATTTACTATCAATGTATCGAATCAAATCAAGACTTTCTCCCTTAACTTGGTTATTGTGTTCTAGAGATGGTACCTGCACGAAAGCATTACACCAGGAAAAAAAAATTATTGTAGATTGTTGGTCTCATTTCTATTTCCATAACAGAACACTAGATATCAGTTTCATAAGCTTAATTGTCATGAACCACCATATTTCGAAAGCTTAAGCGATTACAGAGGACCAAATTTGTTCATCTCAATTTAGTCTTCAACAGGTCTTGTCGTGTGCTTTCCAAATTCATTCTCATCAAAGGCCTAACATGTTTACAATATTTATAAGTAGATGTCAGCGAACCTTGAACCCAGAACGTTTGTCTAGTTGGTATCATTTTGAACTACCTCATCATAAAGTTCAATGTATTGAAGAGAAATACGTTTATTTATTTAACTTTAGTTCACACAGTTCGAAGCGTTAGAAATTCTTTGTGATTTTAAGGGTCCTGGTAATCGATAAGCAAGCAACTAATCGTTCAAGAAAAAAAAAAATCCCAAGCCAAAAATTACTGCAAAGAAATATAGCTCTCGAGATTACTACTGTTTTTCCAGAAATTGCACACTTTGTATCTTCTCATTTATATGATTTGCACCTTATCGGCAGGGTAAACTTTCTCCTTGTACCAAGCAGGCCTGTTCTTGAGATCAATAGGAACCAATTTAATCTTGTCTTGCAATCCCTGTCCCAAACGAAAATCCAAGCAGAAATATTCTTGGGAAACGAATGCTTCAATCAGAAACAACTGACTGTGAAATGAAAAACAAATTAAGCATAGACCAGATTAAGAAAAATTCTCCAAACCTTATAATTTCGGGCAATCCACGCACGTTGCGCATATGGGCATGTGTAAGATACATAGAGCCTAAAATGAAGGAATTGCATCAGAATTTGCAAGCATTTACACAAGTAAATCTAAAACATTGGGGGCAAAGGAAGAAAAATTATTAAGAAGAGTGCTTGATAATTAATAGGGGTGCACAAAAGTACCGAACTGGCTGCTTAAGTTTAATTGGTTCCCGGTACTGACCAAGAATCAGCCGGGCCGGTCGGGTTCTCGGTTTTAAAACCTGGATTCTGGAACAGAAGTACCAGAATGAACCCAACTTTTACAGTGTTTGGTTCAGAGAGTTTATGGAACTTTAGTCTATATTTAAGGCAAATCCTCCCGTCATCATTATGCAACTTTATTTATGGAATCAAACCAAACTTGGAACCAATAGTTCCATTTATAAGATTTCCATGGGCTCTTAGTTTGGTTCAGTTCTCTTCAGAACCAGACCTTGTCCACCCCTACTCGAAACTTACGGAATGAAATTAACCGAAAACACATAAAATAAAATTTATGATGCACTAACTTGGGGGTTCCATCAAAAATTGCAGGAGGGTCTGAAGAGGAATCAAGAGCAGGTGGAAAGACCTCTTTCACACTTCTGGGAACAGATGTAGCATTTTTAAACCAAGAAAATAACAATTTCTTAGACAAGGAATAAATATTCTATTCAAACAATAAAAATTTGTTCATAGTAATTTTTCCTTCAAAATGATTGAAATTGAAATGGGCAAAATCAAAATACCCAGAGGCAACTGCTGATACTGATGGGACACTTGTATGCATTTCAGTATAGTAACTACTAAGCTTTCTGGGGAAGAATAATATGGTTTTTGGAGAGAAATTGCAGGAAAAAGAGAGGGATTTAATGGGTTTTGAAGTTGAATGCTTATTATTGTG
Organism: Fraxinus ornus; assembly: GCA_903798235.1. Classification (NCBI taxonomy): domain Eukaryota; kingdom Viridiplantae; phylum Streptophyta; class Magnoliopsida; order Lamiales; family Oleaceae; genus Fraxinus; species Fraxinus ornus. The sequence continues at coordinate 22,178 of CAIGRF010076434.1, read as the reverse complement.
AGAGCAAGGGATAATGTGATGATGGCTTATATTCAATGATGCCATGTTTCTTTTCTTTTGTGGTGTGATTGGACTGCAAAATAAGATTAATTCGTTTGTTGTAGAACAGACTTATCCTTATGAAATAAAATAGTCGAAGGGCCATATACTAATTATAATGAAGGACTAAATTAGTAATTTGCTTAAAGTCATAGCCAAATTTAGGGATGACAAAATGACTCGTCTGTTCGAACCGTTCGTAGCTCAGCTCGAAAGCTCGGAAAAGCCCTAGCCGAACCCGAGTGGCTCGTATAGCCAACTTAGCCAAGTATAAAAAAAAATAATATAGATGCCTGCAAAATGCCTACAGCTGCCTGCGGTTTGCACAGTTGAATCTTTTTTTTTTTTTAAAAAAAAAAATTAGAGCCGAGATTTTTTGGCTGAGCTTTTGATCGGCTCGTCTCGGGTCAAAAAAACTTGAACCTTTTTGGCTCAAGTCGAGCCCGAGTTTCGAGTTCGACTCGTTGACATGACTAGTCAAATTGGGAAGACAATAAGGAATAAAATTTAGAGTTTGAGAATGAAACTACCCAGGAGTTAAATGAGATTTTTTTGTCATAAATTAACACAAGTGTAATATATTAAGTGTATTGGTTCCGTTTGATTACAAGTGTAAAAAATGGGTGGAAAGAAAATGTTTTATTGGGAAAAGATTTTTCTAGAAAATGTTTTACTTGGGAATTGTAATTAAGTGTGTTTGATTGGTATAATTTTCCACTCGGAAATTTTTTAAAATTTTGGATCTTTTTGTTCACGTTTGACTTTATTTTACATGGAAATTATTCATTAAAATGATTTTTTTTTTTACAGTTGGTTATGAAATTTGTTAACATTGCCAAAAAGTAGAAATTTTTTTTTTCTCTAAAACTATTTTTTCATCAAAGTTTATTGTTTGTTTTGGCTTCATTTGACATGAAAATTGTTCATTAAAATAATTTTTTTTACAATTGGTTATGAAATTTGTTACCATTGCAAATAAATAATAATAATAATTAAGGCAGAAACTGGAAAATCAATTCCCACAAACCTAATTTTGAGGAAAACCAAGCGCGCGGAGCAAAACCAAGAAAACATTTTCCCTTCCAAATTTGGCCATCAAACATGCAATTAGGTGGGAAAAGGAAAATATTTTCCTAGTTTTATGGAAAATAATTAATATCAAACGGACCCTAATTGTATTGTACAGTACTAGGCTAATACTTGTATTATAATTTATTAGATCCAATAACCCTGTCAAGTTATTTTTAAAGGTGATTTCTATCAAGGTTCATGTTATAATAACATAATCATTTACAAAATCTTTTACATAATGGCCAAATGACGACCCCCTATTGAAGGGTGGGGCCTGTTAGGCTAATACTTGTGATATTATAATTTATTAGATCCAATAACCCTATCAAGTTATTTTTAATGGTGATTTCTATCAAGGACCATGCTAGAATAACATAATCTTGTACATAATCATTTACATAATGGCCAAATGACGGCCACCTATTGGGGGGAGGGGGAGCGCCTGTATGCAATTGATATCAGATCAGACACCCTTCTAGAACGATCTTCTTTGCGAACGGAGTGACCTAGTAGGCTACTTTCAATAAAAGATTGGTTTTCTTCATATCACCTAGTTGGAAATATGGAATGTTCATTGTTTTTGAAAAGAGTAATAGAATGTAATGACTATATGTTTACCTCATGTTTATAAATGCTATTTTTATTTTTTATCCACATATTTCGAGAAATTCACAAGTCCTACCCAACTATTCATCATTTATTTCTATCTATTTTGTAAGTAAAATATATTTTATATTTTTACTTATTATTTATTTATTCGCTTATTTAAATTAGAATGATTTTTTAAATGTCAAAATATGTGCAAAAAACATGTACAACTTGCTTCGGTCCAAACATGTAAATAAGTCAGTCAAGATTGACTTTAGGTAAGCCAATCAGTCAATCATGACTGATTGGGTGCTACAAGTAAATAAATTTCTTGATTGCGAATTTTAGGGTTTCCATGCCCTAAACGAGATGCAATATGTACCTTCCACATAACAACATATACATAAATATATATTTACCATCTTGGACTGATTTTATTGGTCAAATAATTAAAAAAATGAAATATTTCTTTAACAAATCAAAACTTCCTTAATTTAATTATCGACCATATAAAACATATTCTATATTCTATATTTACTATGACTGATTTGAATGGTCAAAAAATTAAAAGAAGAAAAAAATACTTTAATAAATCAAAACTTTCCTTAATTTAATTATTGACCATATCAAACGTATTCTGTATTATTCTTGCCGATTGAAATTTATATATTTTAGGTAAGACACGTTCGTGTCTTGGAGGAGTCTCTACATAAGTAGAGAAAACGATCAAGGGACAAATTAATGCTTTGAGAAAAATTTGTCTATATTCGGCGAACCTGCAAAAACAAGTTTTGAAATCTTTTGACCATCTCCAATGAGTTCTGATCGGCTGATGTTCCATTGAAGTATCTCGAAATAAATTCGTGTTCATCAATAGTAATTGAAGATAGCACACTTGAGCGTGAATTATATAATCATACTCAAAAATCAGCTGTTGCGTGAGTTAAGATTAGTGAATCTTAATCTAAGTACTGATTGCGGTCGAATAACATAGTGAAGTGACGATAAAGTCAAGACTGGAGAGTTTGATTCTACTTCCTCAACAAGTCAAAAGAAGAAAGAAAATGAGGAAGTTGTTCCTTACTTGCTTTTGATTGTTTTTGTTAATTTTGTGAAATTATAAAATTGAAACTATTGTATTTTTTTAATCCTTTGACAGTTGATTATTTTACCCGTAACATGGGGACCCGTAGATGTTTCCCTTAGGGGTTTACCATGTTATATCTAATGTTCATCTTTATTTAATTTCGCAATAGATTATATTTTGTAGAACACAATATGTTAAACTATCCCAATCAGAACTATACGTAAAACTTTCTGTAGTAAGTTCGCGTGTTTCGGTTGAAACGAATACTTAAGATATTTGTTTTTAATTAACTAGGTTTTAGTGCTTACATATTTATTATTTAAACCCCTTGTTGGATAAATTGGTGCAAAATTTATATTTGAATTTGACAACTAACACTATGTGTACAAAATATTTTATAGAGTTTTGACTTATTGAAATCAAGATACATACAAAGAAATACGATCAAATCTTGACTTACTGAAATGTAAAAAAATAGAAAGAGATGAACTGAAGTAAGGTATGCGATTACAAATTTTCTTAAGATAGATTTCGCTACCTATACTAGTGTTAGTAAGATCAAATGGACGAATGTCTCTCAGGATGAGACATTTCTTCTAAAATTTATATAACACAATATTATTTTTTTTTTTTTTCGGATGAACCAAAGTATTGATAGTATTCTTCTCAAACAAAGTATGCATGAACTAAAATTGCTCGAACATAATTTTAATTTTGAAAATAATTCGGATGAAAATTAATTTCAGTAAAATAAAAATAACAGAATATTTTGAAGAGAGTAAATTTAGAAATCATTTTTCTTGAGTTGAATTTGTGTAAGAAAGATGGATTTAGGGGTCCCTAGTTATATATTTTTAAGCGTAGTTTTCAAAATGGTTGTATATTTAGAATAAATTAATATGGACCATTAAATTACATCTATTCAAATTTAATGATATAGATTAACCCTATCAAAAGGTCATAACTATTCATAATGTACCTACTTAAATACTTACACTTGATTCAAAACAAAATGACTCTTTGATATATGAACTCTTTGCACTTGAAGAGTCATGATTAATCATTGTACTAATTAGAAAAAATTTCAATTTACACCTATAAAAATTATCATGTAAATTCCATCAATCTCTCACATGAATAGAAAGAGTCCATTAAAAGCAACGTTTTAAACTTTTGACCATTATTGTAAGCATAGATGATAGATCAAACACGTTATTTGTTTCTCTACTGTGTTTATTATTTCAGTCATAAACATTCTTGTGTTATGCAAGTGCGCTAGAAAATTCGCCTGAGCAAAATTCTCATAAAATCAGCCAAATTTGCACTCATATGTTTTATAAAGAGTACCCCCAAAACTCAATTTGTACTATTCTACAAAAATTGTCATCACTAAAAGAATAGCTTATCATAACTGATCTTTGGTAGGCAACGCTAATTTACTTCATATAAAAGGGAATGAGTTAACCATTTGAAGTGCTTCTCATCGAATCAATTATAACTAGTTTTTCTATCAATCACAATCCGTGAAATCTCCAATCATCAAGTTAGGTTTCCATTAAGCTAGCACATTAGTTTAGGCTTTAAAACCATTTTCCACGATACATTGTCCATTTTCTCTAAATAACTCATTTGTAAATGAATCTGTTAAGATATTCTGTAATTTAACAAAATCAATTGACATGGTTCGGCTTGAGAACAATTGTCAAATGGTATATGTCTATGATATGTATGTCGAGACTTATGATTATACATGACATTCTATGTCATACATATGTAGTTAATTATTTTGATTAAATCATATGTAGTAATCATGCTTCCATTTAACTTCATTTAAAGCTCCAATTTTTTCTTTCAATTCTAAAATTATTTGGACGATTTTCATGAAATAACTATGTTTTCAATAATAAAATATGTTTACTATTAGATCTTGAATCCTTTCATTGGATATCCAATTTTAAACGTGCATCTTAAATTTAATAAGATATTCATTACATTGCAGTTTATCATTTCAAATATTTTAATTCTAATTTGAAGAAAGCATCGCCATCCCCACAAGTTCTGGTGTGCATCCGAACTTTAATTGAAAATATTATTCGAACAATAATCATATTACCACAATTCTGCGTAGGACTTAAGTTACCAACATAATATTTATCAAACTATATAAAATTTGATTATATCGTTATTTATGCTTATCTACTAGATAAATAATTTTATTCAATCTCTAGTCGACATATAAATGACTAGAAATGTCCCTTTCTTACAAAGTTCACGCACTTTCATATTTAGGATTGTCAATTTTAATCAGGTCCATCATCTTTTTTTAATATTCTCGTAGATACAATGGTTTTCAACATTTCTATCTTCATAGAAAACTTTCTATGACATATAAGGTAATTAAAAAAAATGTGATATATAGACAATACGACCTCTGTGAAGTCCTATGTTGAGAATGAACTGTCTGATCACAATTCCAAGGTCGAACCAACTTTAATATTTATCAACTCTTTTCACATCATGACTCATGTAGAGGCCCTTCTCAATTCCATAATGCTTAAACACACTTCCATTCTGCAATCATTACTAATGTGATAATATAATACTATTTCTATTTTGCACAAATACCACCTCACATAATTTAATCAAAATTAAGTGAGACCATATATCAAATATATCATTATCAATTTCGTTTTATCCTTTGAGCGGGAACATACTTTTTTTTGCAAATCGAGCAACCTGTCTCAAATAAATTGTATAAACAGATAATATGACTAGTTGAATTTTAGTTCTTCCATTTATTCATGTCAGCCATTCTAATGAAATATTGGTATTGATTCACACAAGAAACCAAAAAAAGTAGACATTCAATAATTTTCATATATAATGCAAATATGCACTTATCTATTTTTCATACAAATTCAATTGACACAATTGTATTTCATAATAAACTAATTATTTCATACATCTTTCTTGTTAGAAATCACATGTAAATGACATATATCATGCTATAATAATTTTAATACAATCAGATATTTTAATCGCACAATACATGCGCAATACATTAATATGATTACTAAAATAAATTTATTCGTGCAATTTAGTAACCTTAGGGGTGACAATGAGTCGAGCCGACTTATCCACACGAGCTCGGCTCGTGCAGCTCATGGTTCGACCACGACGAGCCGAGGAATCTTGGGCGAGTTCGGCTCGTGTCCCGAGCTCACCGCTCGTGGGTACTCGGTGAGCCGAGCCGAGCTAAGCTAAAGCTCGCCGACTCGTCTTTTTTTTTTTTTTACACTATACTAAACCTAATATATAAATATATACACACACACACACACACACACACATTTTCTAAATATTTTTTTAAATATACATTTTTCAAAATAATTTTCTTTTTCTTTTTTTTTTTTTAAAAAAGAAGAAGATAAACCCTCCTCCTTTATCCGGACTTAGGACCGGCTACTTTAATTTCGAGTAGGTGGAGTTAAAAATTGTACACGAACAACTTGTTGCGTGTACCATTTTTTAAAAAAATTATAAAGGTATTAAAATAAAACTTTATGATGAATATGATTAAATTAAATATTACTTACTTAACTACATACAATTTCGACATATTTATCTTGCAGTCGATAATGAGCGTCTTTCCAGTTCTTCACGTACATTAATACTTTCAAAATATCTTCTTTTAGTCGACTCCTGATTTCGGAGAGAATCATCTTCCCTGCACTAAAAGTAGACTTCGAAACTATAGTGCTAATCGAAGGTATTAGTAGATCTTTTGCCATTGCAGAAACTATTAGCCATCGACGTTCATACCTTTGCCAGAAATCAATTACTTCTTCTGAATTTCTCCTAATTGCATTGTTACTAGGCATACTATGATTAAAGTAATCAATTAATTCAGCACTCAACACATTTGGACTATTACTCAATGTTTGAGTACATACAGTGGAAGACAAACTACTACTACTACTATTGCTGCTGCTGCTTCTGCTTCTACTGCTGCTGCTGCTGCTGCTATTTCTGCTTCTACTGCTGCTGCTGCTGCTGCTCATACTACTACTACTACTACTACTACTGCTGCTGCTGCTGCTGCTGCTGCTGCTCCTACTACTCCTACTGCTGCTGCTGCTCCTACTACTACTACCTACTGCTACTGCTACTGCTACTGCTACTGCTACTCCTGCTACTACTACTACTGCTGCTGCTACTACTACTGCTACTAGAGGAACCACATGCATATGCAGTTGAATCATATTTATATGATTTCATGCCTTGAAATAAATTTAAAACTTCAGCGTCGTCATCTCCTATATTAGTGGGAGAAGTAGTTGTAGAGTCAGAGGGTATACGAGTAATATGTGTACTCATTCGTGAAACATATACTTCATACATTTTACATAAAATTTGTTCGAAATTCCTATAAGTAATATGTACGTTAAAATTTAAAGCATTTGAAATTTGATCAATAACAAATTTCGTACCCTATAAATTATATCGGGGGTCCATGACGCATGCTAACGGAAATAGCATGAGCAAGTCTTCCCAAAATTTTCTTTTAATTCCATGAAAAATATAACTGAACTAAAATTGGGGTAATCTTTAAATCTATGAAAAACCCTAGCAATTATATACAGACGTTCAAGGACCATACAATTAGTAGGAAATAAAAATCAGACAAAATATTTGTAGAATCATAAAAACTTGTAAAAAAATTTTTAATTTTAAAAACTAAATGCCAATATTTAACATAGTATCGTCATCGTCTCTCATAGGCCTACTGTTATAAAATTCAGTAATTAAATGTTCGAAACATTTACATGATTTTAATAATAAGTATGTGGAGTTCCATCTATACCCTACTTCACTAATAAAGGTTTTTGTATGCGACAACCCAACTTCGCCACAAAATCCTCAAATGCTTGTTTTCTATTACGTGCAATCGTGATATAGATTAGTGCATTCCTAATTCATTGAATTTCATCCTTAAAATATTTTAAACTGTCTTGTACTATTAAATTAAAAATATAGCAAACACATCGAATATGAAATAAATAACTATCGAAATCGGGTTGAAGTACTCTATGTAATTTATCGATAACATGCTTATTTACACTAGCGTTGTCGAACGTAAAAGAACAAATTTTACTTTCGCATTTATAATCTCTAATAATTTTCATAATATCATTAAATATATTGTTAGCAGGAACTTAATAATTTTAAAAGCAATAATTTTTTCATACGAGACCCAAAGTGGGTCTGTAAAGTGTGCAATTGCGGCTATGTATCCTCTTTAATTAATTCTTTCTCACATATCCGAAGTTAAAGATATCATACCCCCATATTTTTCTAAATATGCAATCAATAGTTTCTTTGAATTAAGAAAATATTCAATTATATGAAAATGAACAGTATTTCGACTTACCCCAACGTACCTCGGTTGAAGATATTGTTTGACGTAGGAAACGAAATATTGGTTGTCCGCTATTGCTAGTGGCAACTCTGTCTCGGCAACGAACTTCACCGTTCCCGTTCGATCTTTCTCATCCGAATACATCCATGTAGAAAGTGGCGTAGTAGTAGCACCGGCGCCTGAACTACCAAACTGTAGTTGCATTTAACTAGCTGGAAGAAGCCCATGTTTGGTCGCACATGTTTCGTAGTGAGGTTGAGGAGGGTGGTTTCAATGCCTTTTTTCCATGCTAATCGTTGTGACAATATTTACATACTGCTTTGGTTTCTGGAACTCCATCGATCACACGACCAGTTTGAACCAATTTAAAATGGTCCTAACATTTTGCCTGCTTATTCCCATTTCTCTTCTATCTTGCATCGGGAATATCTAATACATGTTTTTCATCATGTTTCAAATCAATTGGATGACTAGCATCAACATCAACGTCATCCAAATCAATTGGATGACTACCTTCATGAACGTCGAAATCTTGAATATTTTCTGGAATGG
>CAIGRF010076434.1:0-12349 GCA_903798235.1 Fraxinus ornus | reverse complement strand
GTTCTTCATCATGTTCCAAATCAATTGGATGACTAGAATCAACATCAACGTTATCCAAATCAATTGGATGACTACATTCATGAACGTCGAAATCTTGAATATTTTTTTGGAATGAATAATTCATTTAGACCGGTGAATTTATTCCCAAATTGACTTTGGGCAAGTGTTTCGCCTCCGACATCGAACAAGTTTTCAACAAACGACCGTGAATCTATTTGTGAATAATTGAAATTGAATGTTGAAGACTAGTATAATTGAGAAGTGAATGAAGATTATGTAATAGTGTAGAAGATAAATTGTAAAATTAAAATTATAACTCGACAATGTAAAAATAAAATGTAGAAGAGTATAAATTATAGAATAGTGATAATGAATTGTAAATGAATTGTAGAGAGTAAAGTAGAGAATGAGAGATTGATAGTAAGTTTGGTGGGAAAAAAATATTGTAATGAATGTGTATAGGGGAAGATAGAAAAATGAAATGTGAAAAAAATAATAATTAAGGACCGAAACGGACACTAAAAATTCAGTGACCGTTTCGGTCTTTAGTGACCGTTCTGGTCACTGAATTTGAAAGTTTTTTTTTTGTACGAGCCATGAGTCGAGCCGGCTTCCCACGAGCTTGGCTCAGTGAGCCGACCTGCTCAGCTTGTGCTTGTTTTTGCCCAGCCTAGCGGTTACTTTTTGCAAATTCTATATGCAAAATTGAATTTCAAGTAAAATTCAACAGAATATAATCATGAAAAAAAAAATGAAAAATTCTCGTCATTTCTTATAAGAAATTAGAAGATAAACAAAAAAGATGGAAAATGAATAAACTAGTAAAGTCATATAAGTTGAATCTGTCTTAAGATTGTTGGATAAATTGATGCATAATTTATATTTGATAACTAAAATTTTACTTGCAAGATATCGTATGGAATTCAGACTTGTCAAAATCAAGATACGTGCAAGAAAACGTGACTTATTGAAATGTATAAAAATAGGAGACGAAATGAAGCGAGATATACATGTCAATTTTCTTAAAACAGATTTCGTCCCTACATTGGTGTTAACAAGATCAAATGGACGTCTGCCTCTTAAGATACAACGTTTTTTTTTTAAAAAAAAAATTAATATAGCATAATTTTTAGGGTGCAATGAAGTGTTGATAGCATTTTTCACAAATTGAACAAAAACTAAAATTGTTCAAACAGAATTTTATTTTTGAAAATAATTTGGACGGAATTTGATTTTTGCAAAATAAAAACATAATATTTTGAATAGAGTAAAGAATTTAGAAATATTTTTTTCTTGAATTGATTTAGTATAGGAAATATGAATTTAGGGGGTCCTTCATTGATTTTCAAATATTTTTTGGTTACATCTTTTGACTTAAATTGATGTAAATCATTGTGTCATTTTCATATTTAATGGTCTAGATTACATTATATCAAAATGTTATGACTTTTCATAATGTACTTTTTGAATAGTCATGTCCAATTGAAACAACACGATTCTTTGATATGCACTATTTACATTTGAAAAGTCACAACTAGTTTTGCACCAGTAGAAAACTTTTCTAATTCACACCTATAAAAATTATTCCATAAATGAATACCGTTCATATACATTTTCTAGACATGCATTTGTTGTTTTATAATCATTGTGCACCCTTACAAGTCGATTCCAAGGGTGAATTCCAACTAATAGACGTTAAATTTGCATGCGTTCTCTCGTTTTTATTTTCAGTTTCCACCTGTTATTGCGTTCATTTGGATGTATCACCAAGACATACTTGACCCAAATTCCAATGTTTTTAACCATCTAAGATTTTTAGATTTATCCAATGGATCAAAGCGTTTATTTCGGCTGATGAGGGTAAAATAGCTCTGTATTCACTATTCATACATTACTATGGTAGTATGAAATCTAACTAGTCAGCATAGGCAATCCTGGAATTCCATTAGAAATTAAAACTATGCAGGCATCTAAGAATTATTAATTTGGCCATGCTTATAAGTAATTCAAAATTAAGTTACTTTCAAGCACAGCCAAACATGCTGGGAATCTGAAATAGAAAGTAGCAAGTCATTGATTGAGAAAGTAAAATTTTCATCTTCCACTCAAGCATAGACAACTGAGTTTGTCAAAAGGATAATTCATTTCATCAAGTAACGAGAATTACATCCCAAATACTCTGGTGTACACATCGCCTGGACTGAAACTTAAATCCTCGTACCCAGGAAAGTAATTGTTGACTCCTATTCTCTCGTTTCTCTGAAGTTCTATCACGTCCACTTCATTTCTATGTCGGGTCTCATCCAAACTCTGTAGGTAGCCATTAGTATTCAAATTGTGTCCATTTGCATACTTCTGCTGTGACAGTCGGCTGAAGGAGGATGGATTGTGGCTTTGATGTTGATCCACTATTCTTGAAGACAAGCCGTATATATCATCTAGAGTAGATAGTCCATTCCCCATACAAGCAGCATAACTCATTTCCTGGGTATATGGAGTTTGGGGTGTAAACATTTGAGAAATATTTGAGGGTTGATTTGCAGATGCTGATTGATGCATCAGAAGCCAAAAAGCATCATCCTTGTATGCACTCAGCTGTGGAGTACGACCGAGTCCCATTTCCAAGCCCAAGTTTTTCAGCCCATTTGTTGTTTTACCTTTACTATTGCATAATATGGCAGGATCAATGAAATCAACATCGCCTGTAGCACTGCTAAATCCTGTTGAAGGCACTTGAAGCAAAGTGTTGGATGCATTAACCAAACAACTTCCTGCAAACATCACAGGTATAGAGTGTACATTAGATAGATTAACAATGATCATGAGAGGGAGGGAGGGAGGGAGGGAGGCTGTGGCAGAAAGACACACCAGATGAGGCACAGGACAAGGAGCCTATTCTCTCACATGAAGAGAACCCAGGAGGAGGATCTCTTGAGGGCACTGAAAACCCAGGTGGAGCCAAACTTTGAGGCCTAGTAGCTGTCAGAAGAGAGTCAGGATACAATTCTACAAAATTTGGCAATATGGAAAGAAATGACTGAAATATGAGTGCATTACATAGGTAAAAAAATAACTGGCCTCCTGGAGATGGCCAAGCTTTTGACTTTACAGGTTTCTACATCTAAAGAGTTAAAGATTTTCCTCTTAGTTGTTCTTGGTTGGAAGATTGAGATAAATACTATATTTTGCCATTTGAACTTATTTCCTTATGTCAAAAGAGGACTTCTTACCCTCTTGTTGGAAGTTCCTTATGTGACATAATTAATAAAATTCTAATCCTTATCAATAAAAAATAGAAAAAGTTTGGATGTGTATATCCAATAATAGTCCCAAACCAAGACATGAAGAAACAGGCTACCAAATCTAGAATAGATTTTCATAAAACCACCATGCACATGAAAATATACATATGTATCACACACACTTGAATGCATGAATGTATTATGTGCACGAGATAAAAGATCACTAAGCTTGGAAGGTTCTTCCCCAATGATCAAGTTTCACATCCGAAGATATCAGGTAAAAACAGTAGAAAGCAGCTGGTGTTATAGAAAGTTGACCCAAAATGAAAGCAAGATATATGAAAAATTAAGATGTATCTTGCAACAGTGAAAAACAGAAAGTATAGGAATGTTGGTCAGTGCACAATTATATATTGTCTGGTGAAGAAGTTGAATGAATGCTGAGTAGAAACAAGTTATCCAAGCAAAAACTTAAAAGCCAGAAAAGGAATATGTAACAACCATAGAGGGGAAACAAATTTAACAAAGACTTAAAAAGGAAATAATAGAATTTGCAAGTGAGTAACAATAGAAAGATAATGAAGACTAGAACATATTATTTGGCTAAATGCCAAGCAACAATAGAAACAAAATTCAAAGCAGGTTTCAATTTACCTCGATACTGAGGCTTGCACAAGTACTGCTCCTTTTTATCCTTAAAATCAGGAAGGATAGCTCCAGCCACTTGATTTCCCTGTTCTGGAAATGAGAACCCTGATTGAATACCATTAAGGGAATTCCAGGAAGAACGACGCAGACCATCAGTTTCAATAAACAACTCAGATGAACCATTAGGCAATCTCAATGAATCATCACACGAATCAAAATCCATTGACATAATATTTGAAATTATACTGCTCTCCACAGCATCTAAAGCAGAACTTTCCTCATTATTTGTCATGTTATCATCACCAATTCTTCGCAAGTGCTCTACAATTTCCTCGTTGGAAAATGAGCTAGAATTTCTATAAATTCTATCTGATTTGGCAAAATTTTGGAACTTCATCTCATGACATCCATCATTTAACACCGAATTTACACATCTGAACGGTAAAGAAGCTCCATCCTCATAATTATTTACAACATTATGATCTGCACTAAGATCACTCAAAATCTGAGACTTCTTATGCAACAAAGTAGGAAGGCACAAATCCTCTGAAATGCTTGCAGGATAAGTTTGTTGAAGAAAACAATCCCTCTGACTTGAACAAGAAGAATCCCTTGATCCTTGATTATCATACAACAGTGAACCTTCTGTAAATGGTTCATCTGGAATATCTTTAAACTGTTCCTCCCAGCACAATCCAATGCCCAGGTGATTAGATGAAACGTTGCACGTCTTAGCAACAGAATATGGAACCCCTGCATGTACATCTCCATTGATTGTTACTGAAGATAATTTGGAGCACAAGTTCCCATCTTCAGGGATAATTTCATCTTTTACTGGACAAGAAAAATTAGACTGTCCAACAATATCTACAAAAGCTGTCATTTTGTTGGGTACTGGAACTCCTTCATTGTACTTAAAAGGGACTGTGCATGTTATGCCACTGTTGCTATTTACAGCACCATGAGCTGCATCCTGGAAATCAACAACAGAAGTATCTAGCAATAATTTTCAATCTCAAGCAACTATCAACAAAATAAACATTATCTTAGGGTAAAAATTGCAAATCGTCCCTGAACTTTGTCCTGAATTTCATGTTATGGAACTTCAATTTGTTTGAAACTAGTTACTGAAGTTTTTAAAATGTTTCAGTAAAGCAACTCTATTAGACTGACATCCAAAGTTCAGCGTTTGGAACAAATAGAAGTTCAGTGAGGAACATGAAATTTAAGGCAACGTTCGGTGACCATTTGTGTGTTTTACCGTATTATCTTATATGCAAACCTTCTCAGAGTAAACTACGTAAAAAAGGTATCATTGAGAAAGAACAGCATGTCTAAGACCAATCTTGAAATCAAGCAAACCCTCGTATAAAACTACTTACTATCATGGCACTTCTGCCAGTAGATGCGTCGTCTGTGTCAGCACTGCTACTATTGCAGTCCACTGGAGATGGCAACACACTGCCAGAGCGCCTTAGCTGATTATTTGCAGCACCAACAATTTGTTGGACTCTACTCCTTTAAAGACCAAGAAAGAAGTCAAAACCAACAATGGTAGATATGAGATAGTAAACATTTACATCGAGAAAGGGGGAAGAGTAGCCATTTGTAAGAATCTGAAGTTTCCTATGCTGCAAAATACTAAAGAAATGAGGATAGATGCCCCGTCCAATGTGTGCGCGCAAGTCAAGGATTCAATACACAATACTTTATTTTTAGTGGAATATACTGCGGTGGACTGGAGAGGAAAAGAGAGAGAAAAAAAAAACCAGGATTTCCCCTGATTCTTTAATACTATTAGTATCATGCCTTCCTCGCGACAGCAAAATGAAGTCCCTCGAGCTATTACAGGATTTTACTGCTCCACTTTTCCAATAATTATTAGCACTTTCATGTGTAAGACAAATATGAAGTTAACAGAGAATTTGAAAAGGAAAGAAGACAATGTTCTTATTCTTTCCTAGATGGGTTGCTGCATAGGAAAGAAAAAACTAAAGATAAACTGCCACAGTGCAGCCATAAGTACTTCCATCATCTGAATAAGCTTCCTCCAATCTGAGACACGTGAATACACATGGAAAGTCTAAGATTGGCTACTCTAGCTCACAAAAATTCGCCTCAATCAGTTTAGTTGATTAACCAGTTGTTGGATGTCAGATTTAATTCATAGGACAATGATTTCTTTACGGGGTAGAGTACTCCGATTTGTTACCTATTTATCACCATTTCTTTCTCTCTTTCTGATCAAATCACAGGCTACTCAACCAAAAGAGCTTGCTTGAAATATTATATGCACTTCAATCATAGTGAAGTAGGCTAATTAAGCATTAATTTTTGAAAAACAGACAACATCACAAGCATCAAATTGGAAATCAAAAGAATGAAAACTAAGTTGTGCAAGTGAAACCTCGTATGAACTGCAGCAACCTCATCTTTCCCAAAACTATCTTTTTCATCCCCAATGCTATGCAAATATAGACAGGAAGGATTATTGCAAGGCTGAGACAAGAAAACAAGTGTCAGAAATTTGTGAACTCAAATTCTGAGAGAAATACTTCCTGCAAGGTTTCTCAAATAAATATGTTGTGAAAAGGAAACAATCACAAAGGATAAGATATGTATACCGTGTTTTTCAGCCAAGCATGGCAATATTTTGCAGTACCAAATGATGCTCTGGCACAACCGCACAAGTAATGGTCAAATTCTTACTTTTTTGAAACAATTTACAGTAGCATGTTATTTGACCAAACGATAAGGAAAGGGATCTGTTCTTACCTCAAATCCCTACCTTCAAGGACAAAACCATGTACTGATTGAATACACCGCAAGGCCTCCTCCTCTTTCGAATATGTTATGTATCTGGAAGGAAATGTAATATAAGAATAAACGAAAGCAAAGAAAACGTCACACAATTTCTTCACAAATAATTTAAGCACCAAAATCCTAATATGGAAATTTACAATATAAAGAAAATGACAAATACGTGACTAAAGCAACTCGTTCACTATCACCACTCATCCTTCTAACAAAGATTGGGGATCTACAATTGGCACACCTCCTGCGTCTGCCTGGATAAGTTACTGGTGAATACCCACATCCACGTCACAAAATACTAGATGCAGTCACACCCTTGGAGGGAGAGAGAGAGAGAAGCAAGTGAATGCATGGAAACAAACCAGTGTCCTAATTACAATTGAGTTTCCTACAATACAACAAGCATTTTATGTATGGCTAACACATGGTATCATTCTCCCAAGAAACAATTCCATCCATTTTGCACAGTTCCCACTAAATTATCTTTAATAGAATTCTTCAATTTGAATTTGAAAACATAAAAAGAATCTGAAACACAATTAGGTTCTTTCCATTCATTTTACAAACATATTCCCAGTTTCAATTTAGTCCCACAATTAACAATTGCAAATCTTAGAAGTTCATATTTCATATTCTGATGAAGAATCTTAAGCGTGATAGCAACTCCATGCTAACTGGGTAATAATTATAAATACAACACCACGACACTGCAGCTCAGGATAATGTTCCCTATCTCTATGACCAGATAAAGGCATCAAACTTACTTAAGAAATTGATGCATTAACAAATCACTATCCCCTTAATCCATCAAATGTACTTCAGTTTACTGCTCCAGTATTTTTCAAAAATGTTTCATTTGTTTGGTGTTCCTAGAGAGTCTCGTATTTTTAATGTATAAATATAGTTACTCGTAGAATAGGTATTTAGATCAAGTCGAACCAAAGTAGAAGAGTAACTTGATTTTGAGTACAAAAAATTATTCATTAGTTCAACAAGAGAAACAGATAATTGACAGCTTTGAACTCACACACTACAAGTGTCGTTGATAAATTGCTGAATGGCCCCACTAGCATTCCTGGAGAGAGAGACTTTAGTAATTTTTCCATACTGACCAAAATACTCCTTCCGCAGTAATAGCTGTTAAAAAAGAAACAATTTCTTTAGACTGTAGAAAGTAAACAAATATTTGGTTAATCAGTTAGAACCATCATCAAGACATAAAAACTACTCCTGTTGATAGGAGGAAGACAGAGGTTCTAGAAATACAAAAGAAAGTAGAAAGGAGCTATCTACATCTTCATCAGCAAGACTAAGTGGTAGCCCGATCACATAGGCCATTTTCCGCTGAATCACTCTAACATTTGTAAGATCCTTCTTTACTTCATTAATCTTTGGCTTGGCCTTTGGAGGCTTGTTTTTCCGACTTGCAATTTTATTCCCCATCCTATATAATATATAAACAAAAAAGTAAAATATCTAAATGTTTAGCTCTCCACACTCACATTAGCAAAAACAAATAAAACAAAATAAAATGCTTAAATGTCTAACTTTCTGCGTCATACATCAGAAAATAATAAATAAATCACAAAAGAAAGCCAACCTTTCACAACTTGCTTGCGTCGCCACAATTTTTTCCTTCTCATAGATTGTACGACATGCAGGACATCGCCCCTCTGTCTCATTTTTTTCTGCCATGTCTATGATGTGATGCCAACACCAAACACACACCTGTAGTCATTACAACAGCATGCTTAACAAATACCACTTAAATGAGACTGCACTTTTGAAGTTATTCGGAAGAGATGTGTTGTAATGTTCTTCAGATAGTGTGGTAATATTGTTATTCATATAAGTAGAAGTTAAAAGATAAACATGTAATCAGGCATAAAACGCAGGGGATGGGGAGAGCAACAATAAATGTGATTAAAAATATGACTAATTTTCAACGTGTATATAGTTCCAAACATCAGGAGACAAATATCAATAGAAGAGACATCAGAAAGCTAAAGACAAACTAGGAACACATGTAGTGTTGGTGTCGATGAGGATTGGGCTGAATTCAGGGCCATTAAATTTAAAGGCTAAACTGAAAACAGCACTAGATTGGGTTATCAACCTACTTGTTATGATATAATTTACAATTTAGAAAATATACCACTACCCCCAGCTATTACTCAAATAGTACTGTCTTTCTTTCATTAGTAAGCCAACCTTTTTAGAAACAATCTGGGGTTTTACAAAGAACATGAAGATCTTTTATTGGTCCTTCACCGGTCCTTTACTGTTAAACATTTCCACATCTAAAACATCATATGGCAAACAAAATCGAAGATCTCTCATGACCGTTAAATTCAATTCCAGCTACATTCTTTACAATAAAACAATACTGTAGGGTGATTCTAATTGATCCACAATGCTTGCAGGCTCAATCTCTTTTGCAATTTATCCAATTGATGAAATTCTGGCTCAGTTCTAAGTTCAATACACCTTTATCAACAATTTACAAATCCAAACTTCAAATAAAGTCTTCCATCATTAACATTGTAATAATATAAGTTGCATGATGGAACAAAAATTACATATAATTGTTGTAAGATTATAGTAAACAAGGATTTTTATTTCTTCAAATGTGTGAGAAATACAAAAACCAAGAAGAAAGACTATTTGCATCCAATAGAGCATGACAGAAGTACAAAAAACCAAGACGCATCTATTTACATAAGGCGGATACAGCACCACAATATCCACAGATTTGACAGTACTTTGTGGACATTTAAATAACCCTCAACCACACCCACAAAACTCCCTCACCATGGATGCGGAAGAAATTATACTCTATGACAAAACAAGATCATTAATATGCATGAAAAAAAGAAGTTGTAGCAATAAACAATCCCATTAGCTATGCACATCAACAAACACAGCCAACAAATTTCTAGTATCAATCCTTTGGAGTTAAACTGATAGCAGTTCAGAAACGACATGATAGGAGCACATTCAAACAGACAATACATTTTAGAATAAAAATGGTTCGAACTATGGCAACACCTATAAAACATCAGTTCATGATATCTTTGTATAACATACTGTCAACATAAGCAAAGGAAGCCACCAATCCCACTCCACACCACCCAAAAGAAAAAAAGAAAAAAAGAAAAAAAAAGGACCATGCAAAGGACACTTTTTTAATTTTATTGCTGTCTCCTTTCCTCCAACCCACAATAACGCATTACATGTCACTCCCCTCCACCCGAATGAAAATTAAAGAGGGGTAAATCTTAAATCAGCTGCCCCTAATATGCATCTTTAGATCAAACCGCAAACAAATTCAATAACCCCATTTATATGAGATGCAAACAGGCAGTACAATCAAATAATAGAAGTTCGAAAAAAATAATCAAGGAGGAGAAAAATTCTTTCATGAGTTGACCATTACTTTCTTTCATAGATCATTCAATGCCATAGAAAACATCAAGAAGAATCCACTAAATATAAAGGTAATGTAAAAATAATCAAACCTGATAACCACATTTGCAAGGCTTGAGTTGCTGATCTGTCCAATCCATCTCCTCTGCACAAAGTGGACACCTCTTCTCTTCTTCGTTGCTCATCATTGCCTTTTGGACCTTAAAAAAAAAAAACTGAAATAAACCAAAAAAAAAATAAAAATAAAATCATTTACTCGATAAATTAAAACCACATTCACGCATGCAAAAAAACATTTCCCTCCCCAAAACACGCCCATATATATAAAAACACAACACAACGACGAAAGGGGAAAAAGATGCACAAACCCTAATCCGAAAATACAATGCCATTCAATAAATCAAAAGGAAAGTCCATTCCATTTTCAGATAAAAAATGCAAGAAAAATAACCACATTCTGCACATAAATCAAGAAATCGATTTAACAAAACCCACACTGGATATAAGACTTTATACGAATACATATAAACACGTACATTTCTACGCCGCATTGTTTAAACGAGTGAATATAAATATAGTGATGAATTAAGCATTCCGACCTCGCTTTTAACATTGTAATTAAACAAAAAACGGATAAAAAGATAAAAACTTACAGAGATTTTGATCAAGAAAAAGGCAGCTAGAGAGAGAGAAAGAGAGAGAGACGCAAGGATCCAACTTAGGGAGTCTGTACACGAAGAAATGATTGAAAGCCACAGGATTGAGACGCCTTTTATGGATGGCCTTTTTCATTTACAATTTTTTATTTTTTATATATGTGCGACCGAACACACACATGTGGGTGTGTGTGAGAGAAAATGTAAAAGACACAGAAAAATTGCGACAGATTCCTAATCTATTCATTTTGAGCTAACAAGTCCCTAGTATTTTATTTGTTGAAGTAAAATCGTTGACCTTTTGTTATGTTGCAGACTGAATTGATCCAAATTGCCACAAAGAGTGTGTGAGTCTCACACCAATCTTTTTCTTCCATTTTTTTTCTTTTTTTTTTTTTAAAATCAAAACACCATGATTGACAAACATATCCGTAGAAAAATCAAAAGAATCCTTCTATTTTGTACATGTATTTGGATAGTGCACAAGCTAGCCTTTGACCTTTTTTTTTTGAAGTCTTAAAGTTCTAGGTGTAACGAAACCCACAAATTCCAAGTGCTTTGACTTTACTCGTCAAAATCTAAGTCTAACTTGACCCAGAGCTAGTGGCGAAACAAGCCTAAACAAACGAATCGTTCGAGCTCATTGCAACCCTACTAATCCACCTTCACTTTTTTATGTGATTCCAAATTCATAAATAAGCCAATCGTTAGTATCTTAATAATGATTTTTAAAATTGTGCTTCAACCTAGCACCATAATCGTCGTCTACCATCTCCACCTCTTTTTTCATTAACAACAACCACCACCACCACCACTCATTTCTCTTTTTCTTTGCCATTTTTTTTTTGTAACTGCTAAGTACAAAGTAAAATGGTTCAGGATTGAAGTCAAGGACTTTTTGTATAAAATTGAACCCTACTGCATTTTTCCCCGTGTGTGAGGAAAATTTGGTTAGATTTGACCTGAGGCTTAATAAATGTTCTATAATTAATTAATTAATTAATGTTCATATGTTTATTCGCTGCGTCTCATCAGACAATATTATATATATATATACACACACATATATAATTAATTAATTACTATTACACAAGTAGTCACTTTCAGCTTTAAGCATCAAACATACCCCCACTAGTTTAGGTTTGATACAGATTTTTTTTTTTAGAATTAAATTTTGTAAAATGTGTATTTTTAAATAATATGTGATTAAAAAATAATGAAAAATTATGAATTTGCATGTAAAATTATTTTTGCAAGAATGTATAATTAAAAATTAGATTGAGAAAAATAAGTTTAAACAATTTATACCAATCATAGACAAAAACTCATATTCAGGATGTTGATTTAAAAAAAACACCCAAACTTATGCAAATTGATATGGTAAATTTCATTAGTAGTAACTATTAGGGGTGAACACGGTTCGATTTAGACGGTTTGTGTTATATTTTCAACTCAAACCATTTCATGCGGTTTGAAATTTTTCCAAACCAAACCATTACTTACGATTTCGTTCGATTTTAATCCGCGGTTTAGCTATCAACATTATAGTTATATGCTTAAAAC
>CAIGRF010076374.1:104213-117980 GCA_903798235.1 Fraxinus ornus | reverse complement strand
TTTCTATTCATTTTATATGTTTTAGAAATTTTCTTCAGTTTCGTTACTAGGCTCTGATACCAATTATGGGGGTTAAATGCGAAAAATAGATAGAATATAGGATTAAGAGTAAAATGGACAATTCAAAAGATAATTCTCACAAAATGACAAAATAGTGTGAAACTTGGTGTGAAAAGGAGTGTAAGAGAAGCATTATTCAAATAAGTAATGCCACATTACTCCTAATGGCTAAGTAGCATTGGTGGATAACATAACTCTCAAGTGTAAAAGTTTCACATAGACTGGTTTATTATTAAAAAATTTAAAATTGCATTTGTTGGCGCGTTGAAGGTGTAAAATATACATGAATATATATGTCCCATCGCTAAATTTTTTATCTATAAATAATTTGTTTCAAGACTTAATTTAACTAAACATGTCGTGTGTTCACGAAAATATTATTCAGATTAAAACTACGGCAAATGTACGATTCGTTTACAAGTAATAAAGTGAACTTTTTGAGTTCAAGTATTGTTCCCACGAGAATTGATTAGTTCTAATTCTAATTGTCTTAACCTTAACCGAAACAATGAAATTGTATTGTTGTTGTAATGAATTTATAACTAAATAAATATAATTATGCAAGTATGAATGAATTAACTAACTAAATGCAAATTATATTGAATGTATTTTGAGTTTTCTAATATGTAATGAATGTAATAGGATCATAAACCCCTATGTAATAATCGTTTCAAACCTAGTTTTACACTTTGACACACAATTGAAAATATTGAAGAATCAATATTACTAAATTATCTAATAGTCTCCATCAAGTAAAGTTAAACATATTCTCATATACGACCAACTATATTTCTATGATGGATGCAAATATACAAGAATGCATGAGTTTTTATGAACAATTAAAAATTCACATAAGGCATAACGAAATATTTATTCCCTATCGGACCCTATGATGATTTATATATGTCGAATTTATTTCACTTCTCTCGAATGTATGAAATAAATAACCAAAATCACACAATTATCTGCACTATAATCATGGAGAAAAATAAGATCATATAAATCATTCCAAAATTCCAAAATGCTTTTAATATCAAGAATGTAAAACTAATAATTAAAATTCATAATACATAGTTCATCGTTCTCCTAACACAAATGAATGTAGCCTAGCATGGTGGGAAGAAGACAATAAAAAAAATAGATGAAGAACGACATTACCCCGATTAATCTTCGTGTTCTTGGAGTGAATTTTGAAGTTCTTACACTTTTTCTCTATGAAAATCTTGATAAAACTCTCCCCCTACAATATGTATTCTGCTGTTATGTATTTGTAGGAGTCAAAAATTGGTTGAAAATCACGTCCAATTTGACTTCCAAAAGAGTTTCAATCGAATAAGGAAAGTTCCGTTCGCGCGAGAATTTTTTTGTCTCTGCACAGTAGTCACTATTTTGGCCATAACTTTCTCTCTCAATATCTGATTGATGATATTCAAAGTGTGTTGGAAAGCTCTCTCAAAGGGATACAACTTATATAGAAATATAATTTTTCCAATTCCAACGTTTACTATGCCAAAAGTTGGTTTCAATTTTTGACTAAAAATTAGGAATATAACTTGTGCGATTGGAAATTGATTTTGATCATATTCAATTACTTTTTGAGTTCTAATTCCATCCAATTGTCTCCTAACAATCTTCAAAGCATCCTCTTGTGATAGACACACCTTTTTAGTATTTATACCTGAGTCCTCAAACTTTTTCAAACTTTGCTTTTGCTTCATTTTATCCATTTTTCGCTTATTTTTTCGAATTTTCACCGTATTCATCATTGTTGTCCTGCAAAACACAATTTACATAGATTTAAGATATATTCAACATATTTACTAACAATTATCCATGTTCATGGCCTACAATAAGTGTGTAAAATGTACTTATCAACTCCTCCAAATTTGAACTATTGTTTGTCCTCAAACAAACTGTATCTTAATTCTATGTAAAACATGGTTTAATATCCTGCTGTGTCTCAGGATTGGACTTTAGTAATAAACAAAATGAACAACTCAACAGTACAAAAATCAAATTAATCTCCACATGTTACATGCATAACTTGACGTGTATGTGTGAAAACTCAAGTCAACATATCAAGATCATGATTACCTCAACACCCGACCCAAAGTAGCCTAGTATTCATATCTTCGCTCGAAAGATGCACAACCCCCCAAACTTAATCTTTTTCACTCAATTCTCCCGGGGTGTGTTCTAAGTCGAACTTATTTAATTATATTCCTTACCCTCTCTCAATTTAGATAGATCTTACTATCACAAGCTCACACTTCAACAAGTAGAGATTTTCCAATTTTTGATTACTTCAACATTTGAGACTAAACTAAGCTCCTTGCATCTTATTAAAGATATAGTTCTATTGACCGAATGCCTGTGGCTTAACCAATGTAATTGCTTATTTTTTTTCATTACTCATGTTTTCTCTAGATATAATTTTTTTTCAATCAAACATCTTCTCATTTGCTTTCTATATAACTCATGTAACGAGCTTTAGGCCGATAACACTCAAGTCAGATGATCATATGGTACTAGGTTTTAAACCCTTGTAGACTTAATTACTCGAGTTAAGCATGACAGCTATTTTTATTTACTCAAAGATTAGTGCAAAGACCCTTTTTCTTTTAGACATTCAGTTTCTAAAACTAGCCCCTAACGTAAGACTTTTACCTTGTTATCGTCTCATTAGTTTAAGATAATCCACACAAGATAATATCATGTACGGAATCCCTACTTATCTCAATGTTCCCTTGCAACAGCTCAACCACTTCCAAACTATTCTAAAATTTTGGCTATGGTTTAATACAAAAGAGGTTATTTGGGTTTATTCACCATGTTTAACTATTTCTAAGTAATGAACCAAAACACCACCCAAATATGTCAACATGAGTATTGTGAAGTCTAGCATTCACAAGCATTGATCAATCTAATATTGCACTATTTCCATTATTCACAGTTCATACCTAGTCCAATATTCACATCATGGTAGAAAAGTTATCAAACCCACACAAGCACACAAAATTCTAAATTAATGCTAAAAAATACACACTAAAAACTGAAAATAACTAGTGAAAAATTGCACAAAAGACTTGGTTTTTTAATTTTTTTTTTCACACAAATCAAATAAAAACTGTAGTAACATGATGAATGAAACCCCAAACTTATACAGAATATTGTCCTTAATATTTAAAGAATAATAAAATGTAAACTTAGCAGCACATAACATTAAGGACAAATTCACAGAAAATAAAGAACGAAGGGTTATGAATACTCCACTGATCGATGTAGATGAGAAGTTGAAGTTGGTGGAAGAAAAGAAGTATTGACTATACATAGACTCCTTATGTCCTGTAAAGACGATGAAAAATCAATATGAACCAAAATTATCAAAAATATGAGAAAAATCCTAATTCAATGCATATAATAAAATAAATAAAAAGAAAGAATTGTTGGGCTACCTCCCAACCAGCGCTGGTTTATAGTCTATAGCTTGACTTTATACTAGTGTTTCATGGCACTTTGAATATAGCTTTGGAAGTCCTGCTTAACTTGGTCAATTTGACTTTGTTCCATATTGCAGCTTTTTTTCCAAATTTTAATCTTGTCCTTCTCCAAGTAGTAGGACTTCCCCCATCATCCGTTTCGAACTCAACAATATACACCCCAATCTCCTCGTAAGTTTTTATCACAAACTCAATTTTGAGCAAACGATGAAGTCAATAATTTCCTCTTTTTTGAATGCTACAAGTTCTTTTTCGCCCGTTATGATTGATTTCTTGATATTTTCATGCTCCTCTTTTTCAATTGAAGTTTTCTCGAGTTCAACGTTCGTGTTCAAAACTTTTGGCAAAGAAATAATGACATCTTCATGGAGAGTTTTCTCCTCTTATTGTATTTGTAAGAAATCCGGTTGACATGATTCCCTTAATTGATATCCATTAATAATCGGTGGAAGAAATAATCTCATAGGCAAATCACCCACATCAAATTGTCGTGAGAGAAATAATGCAACGGGTAAGTCACCCAGAACATTTTCATTAAGTTCACATTCTGCTTTTATATCTCGTAGTCGTTGTCCTGTAATGAGATCTCCACAAGCATATCCTCTCATCAATTTCTTGAGCTGCCAATTGTTGTTGCCTTGTGATAAAGTCCCATACAAGCATTTTGTTGAAATCAACCACATTCATCTTTTGTCCTTTTTTGTTCTTCTATATATCCAAACAAAGAGAGAGAAAAGAAAAAAAAAACTAAATTGGAACAAAAATAATAATACAATAATACAGGTAGAAGTCCGAATTAGAGCCAAGATAAATAAAATCAAACTAAGACTCAATCCCCGACATCGGTGTCAAATACTTGTTCACAAAAATATCATTCGGATTAAAACCATCGCAAGTGTACGATTCATTAACAAGTAGTAAAATGGATTTTGAGTCTAAGTATCGTTCCCACAAAGATTGATTAGTTCTAATTCTAATTGTCTTGACCTTAACCGAAACAATGAAATTGTATTATTTTTGTAATGAAATTATAACTAAATGAATTGATGATGATTATGCAAGTATGAATGAATTAAGTAACTAAATGCAAATTTGGCGATGAATGTAAATTAATGAGTTTTTTAATATGTGATGAATGTACTAGGACTACGAATCCCTATGCAATAATCTTTTTAAACCCTAGTTCTACAGCTCGACACACGATTGCAATATTGACAAATCAATGTTCCTAAAATATTCAACAATCTATCTTGAGTAAATTTAAACATATTCTTATATACGACCCAACTATATTTTCATGATTGATGCAAATATACAAGAATGCACGAGTTTTTATGAACACTTAAAAATTCACATAAGACATATCGGTATATTTCTATCCTCTATCGGACCCTATGATGATTTATATATGTCGAATTTATTTTCCTTATCTCGAATGCATAAAATAAATTATCAAACTCACACAATTATCGTGTACTATAATCATGGAGAAAAATAAGATCATGTAAATCATTCAAAAATTCCAAAACATGTTTTTAATATCAAGAATGTAAAACTAAGAATTGAAAGTCATAATACATAATTCATCGTTCTCCTAACACAAATGAATCTATTTTAGCTTGGTAGGAAGAAGAAAATCAGAAAAATAGATAAAGAACGACATTACCCTGATTAATCTTCAAATGAATCTTCGTGTTCTTAGAGTGGATCTTGAAGTTCTTGCACTTTTTCTCTATGAAAAATATTGATAAAACTCTCCCCCTACAATATGTATTCTGTTGTTATGTATTTGTAAGAGTCGAAAATTGGTTGAAATCACGTCCAAATTGACTTTCAAAAGAGTTCCAATTGAATAAGGTTTCGNGGACGTGCGGGTCGTCTGGGCCGAGGGCGCAATGCAACGTATTTTGGTCATAACTTTCTCTCTCGATATCCGATTGATGCGATTTAAAGCGTGTTGGAAATCTAGCTCAAAGGGCTATGACTTTTATAGAAATATAATTTTTCCAATTCCAACGTTTATTGTGCCAAAAATGTTTACCGTGCCAAAAATCGATTTCAATTTTTGACTAAAAATCTGGAATATAATTTGTGCGATTGGAAATTGATTTTGATCACATTCCATTCCTTTTTGAGTTCTAAATCCATCCAATTGTTTCCTAACAATCTTCGAAGTATTATCTTGTGATAGACACAACTTTTCAGTATTTGCACCTGAGTCCTCAAACTTTGCTTTTGCTTCATTTAAGCCCATTTTCTTGTTTTTCCGAATTTCCACCGTATCCATCATTGTTATCTTGTAAAACACAGTTTACATCGAATTAAGCTATATTCAATATATTTACTAACAATTATCCATGTTTGTGGCCTACAATAAGTGTGTAAAACGCACTTATCACCGTGCCTGGCAGATTGTGTGAAATATGTGGAAAGGCAGTGAACATAACCAGCAATTTGGAGGACACCTCAATACTCATGATGGAGTGGAATGGGATGAGACTGGTAGCAACAACTTTAGACACTTCTCGAGAAAGTTCTTGTCGATGTAAAAATTCTTTATGCAACTTTCTAATGGGATGCTTGGTACTAGCCTTTGTCTTGCCATGGTTCTTCCGTGATGTTATTCTGTAGAGGGTGCTACATTTGATGGTTGATATTCATAATGGCCGACAAATGATACCAGGACGAGTTATTTAAGGTTTTATATTCAACAACGTAGTAATTTTCATAATATACAGAAATATTGCTTCTGTAAGAATTGTGATCCAGCCTAAATTGTGTCAACTGAGTCACATTTGAGCATCCCAATTCAGAGCAAAACTCAAGGACGAAAATTAACTTTTTCATCCGGAACTAGACACGAGAAACTTTTCTTGAATATAAGCAGTGCATATTATTTTTCTTTTCACTTTCCTATCCTTGGAGTACCTTGCTCTCATTGCCAAAATGTTACAGTCCCCTTCAGAGACAGCAGCCTTAGATAATTGTGAACATTTACAGATAACCTGATATGTATATTTTTGTTTTGAATCGACCATGTTTGAAGATCCTACATGGAGAAGTTGAATGCTTAGAAAAAGCCATATTCATCACTCCAGAATTTGTGAAGAAACTTTCATGATTTATGCCCCGACGAAAGGAAATTGAGAAAGTGTAAGATCTTTTCACTAGAGTAGCAAAAATAATCAATTGAATTATGAGTAAATCTAATACTAAAATATTTTGCTGAATCTTTGTATTAAATTACCATTGTCAAGGGAAAATGAAGAGGATATGATCTTAAGCTAATGATATACTCACCTCATGAAAACATTGAAATTTCATTCACTACAACATCTCACAGCAAATTAAGCAAATACATAAATGTCGTTTTAACTTATTTTACAAAAACTCCATAAAATTATTTATTCATCAGACAAATTACTTTATGTACTGTTTCTAGGCCAAAATACTGCTACAACACAGCAACGGAAGCGAAACAGAGCTTAAAAATCTTTAGAAGATTTCCACGTTTTCTGCAATAGCAACATGTAATAAGCTTCAAATAATAATCTTTTTGTGTTATCGTTAGATGGAAAAATCAATTGTGACAAAGAGACAAACCTTTCGTCTTATTCCACCTCTGATATTCTCTAACAAGATTCAGTTTTGATCTTCTTGAGCCTTGTTAGAACATCTTTCATATTGAGCCTCTTCTCGGACAAATCAGCTGTGCATTCTAGCGCTAGTCCCATGACCGATATGAAGAAGCTCTCTTTGGCTCGAATATTGTCTTCAACTGCATTTACTAGATCCACATCCACTATGTGCATTATTGCATCCGGGAATGATTCAAACACCCATGTCCTCATGGTGAACTCTCCAACAAACATATCATGTGTTGGCTTCTTCTTGGTAAATGTTTCCATCAGCATAATCCCATAGCTATAAACATCCGCCATAGGTGATATTATTCCCGTCGATCCATACTCTAAAAAATTGGCATAAACGATCAAATTAACATGTCAAATGGTAAATGACATATTAATATACAGTTAGAATAACATTTGTGAAGAATTATGTGTATATTATTTATCTCTATATATGAACAATTAACATAGCCATTTACCTGGAGCCATATATCCAATGGTACCTAACGTCTTCGTCATTGAAATTCTCTGGTCTTCTGTGAAAAGCTTGGCAATGCCAAAGTCTGCAACATGGGCTACCATATCTTCATCTAAAAGTACGTTGCTGGGCTTTAAATCACAATGGACAATTGGAGAGGGATACCCATGATGTAGATACTCCAGTGCACATGCCACATCTATCATTATTTCCAATCTTTGAGCTATATTCAGGAAATAGTTTCTCGAGTACAGCCATTTGGTAAGGTTTCCATTCGACATATATTCCAACACCAGGGCTTTAAGATCAAGGTTAGAGCAACTCGAAATTACCTTGATAAGATTTCTATG
Source organism: Fraxinus ornus (assembly GCA_903798235.1). Lineage (NCBI taxonomy): Eukaryota > Viridiplantae > Streptophyta > Magnoliopsida > Lamiales > Oleaceae > Fraxinus > Fraxinus ornus. The sequence goes on along the minus strand of CAIGRF010076374.1, from coordinate 109,963 downwards.
ACGAATGTTACACAGTATTTGGCACTCTCTATCAAAAATCCTGTTTGCACCTTCCAAATCTAGATTAAAAACCTTAATAGCAGCGATCATACCATCTGAAAATATACCCTTGTACACTGAACCAATACTGCCTTTGCCAATCAGATTCTCTTCACCAAATTTATTGGTAGCATTTAGAACTTCATAATATGAAATCCTCTTGATGGTGATGGGAGAAGTGGACTGAGCTGGAAGAAAAGTATTTCTGCTACGGCGTCTTATTAAATAAACTACACTAATGACCAGACACAATACCACAGCAATTGATGGAAAAATGTACTTCAAAACTCTATTCTTGATAGATAATCTAGTTCTATTATATTGGCATGGCTTGACCTTAAATTGAGATGCTCCACAAAATTCTCTATTGCCTATGAAAAATTCTGAGGTAAAGTTCTTGAAAGGCCCACCATTTGGAATTTCACCATTGAGTTCATTGAACGAAACATTGAAATACTCAAGGTACTTCAGTTTCACCAATGACATGGGGATTACACCATTGAGATTGTTATTAGATAGATCCAAATTTTGCAAAGCAATCAAATTACCAAACGACTCAGGTATAGAACCATTTAACCGATTGTTTGACAAGTCTAGATTTACCAAATTTTGAAGGTTCCCAATAGTGCTTGGAATTTCGCCTGAGAACTGATTTCCTGATAGATATAACTCTCTCATCCTCATCACGCTGCCAATTTCTGGAGCCAGCGAACCACTGAGAAAATTATATGACAGGTCTATTAATTGAAGTTCATTGTTAGTCCATATTGTCGATGGGATGGTTGAAGTCAATGAGTTGGAAGCTAAAATAAGATTTCGTAATGAAGTAAGATTTCCTAGACAAGATGGTAGCTGTTGAGAGAGCTGATTATTCTTCAAAGCTAGGATATAAAGATTCACCAAATTGCAAAGGCTGTCAGGTACTGCCCCGTGCAGGTTATTAAAATCAAGCGACAACCGTTGCAACTTCCTCAATTGACCCAACGTGTCAGCAATTTTTCCTGTGAACTCGTTGCCTCCCATGAATAGCTCGATCAAGTTGCTCATATTGCCAATTTCACTTGGAATTATACCTTTGATGCCACAAGTACCAGCATGGAATGTTCGAAGGGATGTCGAAAAATTACCCAAAGCTTTTGGAAGTGTTCCATCAAAAAGATTATGACCAAACGCTATTTCCTCCAAATATCTACAATTTGTCAACGATAAAAGAAAATCCAATTCCAGCATTGAAGGATCATTTGTCAAGAGATTAAGTTCTAGGTTTAGATATTGTAGGTCTTGTAAATTCCCAAGATTAATGGGTACACGTCCACTCAACGAGTTTTTACTAAGCTCCAATTTAATAAGCTTAGAACAATTTGAAATCCAGGCAGGAATTTCTCCACTGAATTGATTGCCACCAAAATAGAGTTCTTGGAGATCAGGAAGCCCACTGCCTGTTGATGATGGTAGATTGCCAGAGAAATTATTTGCTGTAAAACCAAGTATTTGCAACATGGAGAGATTGAAGATGGATTGAGGCAATTGACCGTGAAGATTGTTGCTACCAATATTCAATTCCTTCAAATTTGATAAACTGCCAATTGAATATGGAATTGTACCTGTAACGTGTGTTTGTCAACACACTCAAATGAATCTTAAAACTTACAAGTAGTAATAAGTGGTAGATAAATAACCTGTCAAGATGTTCCTCATCAAATATAAATATTGAAGTGCCGAAGAGTTTCCAATTCCATATGGAATGCTTCCTGTGAATAGATTTTAGGATGTTAAAAACAGAAATTCAAAAGTCAAATATTTAAAATTTCAAGAAGTTAAAGTTCAAATTTTAATCAAAATACTCCAACATTACAAATTTTAATCAAAATACTCCAAAAAGCAAAGCACATCTTGCAGCTAATAAAGAAAAACCAAATCATTTATCGTAACTAACAAATGTTTTACAACTAAAAAAACTAAATCCAATTAATAATGAAAAGATAATAAGACGTGTTAAATATCTCAATTGCTAGTGAACTTTCTCAAATATTTTTAATAGCCATTGAACTAATAAATTTCTCTAAGTTGCCACAGAACTTTCTCACTTTCATTGAACTTTAAAAGTTCTCTAAGTTACCTCTGAACTTATAAAAACGTTATCATATTCGACGCTTTGTCACTCACTATTTTAAAGCTTAAGGGGCTAGATGACATGGTAGATATAATGATGAGTGTGATAACATTTTGGTTCGTTAAGTTTTAAAATGGTGAGTGACGTAGTGACGAATGAAATAACATTTTAGTAAACTTAGTGGCTACTCGGAAAACTTTGAATGTTCAGTGAAATTAAAAATAAACAATGATATTTAAACTAAGAAAATATTAAAATGAGGTTATGGTATCCATCTTCATCACAAGACAAATACATTTGTCAAAAGATTGTAAATTGCCACGGTGATAACCTAACGTTCATTTAGATTTTCCATTAGCATAAAATTCTTTGTTATATCTAAATATTTTAGCCTTCTTGTGGGAAGAATTTATCAACGATTCAATTTATAAAAAAGATAGAAATGAATGATAAATATGTGGATAGTACTTGTGGGTCCATTGAAACGTGTGGTTGAAATGAAATTTGATTATGTATAACTAATTTATAATTTTTACCAAACGGAGTCTTAAATTTAGAGTTTTTGCATAAAATTTTGATAAGACACTAAATAACAAATTGAAATAGATTTAATTATATAAAACAAGTTCAAGAGATCTAGTTACGTACCATTGAAGCCGTTGTTTCCCAAATATAAATGTACAAGTGCCGATAAGTTTCCAATTTCATTTGGAATATTTCCTGTCAATACATTTAAACATACTGATTTTAAAGTATCAAATGTTAAATTAACATGAACTAGACCCAATGAAGGAAAAATAAGTACCCACTAATCTGAAGTCAATAATTAAGTACCTACGAAGTTATTGGATGTGAAATCTAATACTTGAAGTGCTGATAAGGTTCCAATTTCATTTGGAATACTTCCTGTGAATTTATTGCCAGAGATGTCTAGAATTTGAAGTGCATGACACTGCAATAGACTTGGAAGTATCTCTCCGTGAAATTCGTTTTCACCAAGGCCTAAGTACTCAATCATCGTAGGTCGGTTGCATGGATCTTCAGGAAACTTTCCAGAAATTTTGTTACCTCTGATCGATATTTCCCGTAGAGAAGAGATATTGAAGATGGTTGAAGGCATTTCTCCTGAAAAACATGCCTCGATAATTACATAATCCCAGAGACTGAGACACACACTGGCACTGGCACATGCACATGGTATCCCCTTAACAATTACTAAGTTGACATTTACCAAAGTTAATCTATAATATATTAAATATTACATCAAATGAAAATTATTTTTTGAACGATTTTAACTTTACTATAATTCAATTATTTCAATAATACCTTACTTTTCATTTTTCAATATATAATAAATACTAAAAAATCCTTGTCATGCATGAATTTCGTGTTATTAATTCTCAATTAATTAATATTCACATTAATTTAGACTTAATGAATATTGACTTTATGAATCTTGATCTGTATGAATTTAAAATTACTATAAATGAATCTATTTCTATTCATGTATCTAGGAATTTTAATGTGAGTTAAAATTTATGTATTGGCAATTAATTTTTATGTACCAAATGTAATATAAAAAGATTGCTCATTTATAGTATTTCATCATCACAAAAAATTGAATCATAGAAATTGAAAGATTACAATTTCTTTCTCTTAAATTTGTATCCTAAATTTTATTTCCTTTAATTCGTTTGAGACTCATCAAATCCTATTAACAAATTGGTATCAAATATTAGTTTTACAATATTTATAAAATATTTTAAAATAACATGCAATGCACATTCAACTCTGTCTAATAAAAGCAAAAGCAGCAATTAACATGGATGGTGCTATAAAATTTTGTCAATATGTAGGCCTATTATCACTATGTTATGTAAGTTGGTCGTTCAACAATTGACCAAGTTGAAAAAAGTAAAAAAAATTATCCATTGTACCATCAAGTCATGTTGAATATTGCATCTTTTTGGATTATTTACTTATTTATTTTTTAAGAGAATGTGATGATAGCTAATTCTTTGTATCATGATTCTAAAAGGCGCGAGGCATGACAAAGCGGCAATGTCAAAACTCAAGTTTTACGAGCCCACACATGTCTTGTTCAAGGACATATTCCATGGGCAGCAACATGCAGTTAGAATGGATGTAGAAATATTTATGATGTGAATGAACAACATAATTGGTCAATTTTCACAATATTGGGAAAGCATTATCTAGTGTTTTAGAAGATGTATGTATATGAACAATGCTTTAAACATACCTATCAAATTATTTCCTCCTAGATAGAGATTTTGAAGCTTTGACAAGTTCCCGATTTCCATAGGAAGGTTTCCAGAAAAACTATTGTTCCACAAATAAAGTAGTTCAAGATTCGTGCATGTTCCCAAGCTTGGAGGAATGTTGCCACTTATTTGATTATGTGAAATTCTTAGCATCTCTAGCTTTGGAAGATTGGTACAGATATCCATTGGAAGATGCCCAGAGAGACTATTGTTTCGGAAATCAATTTCTATCAAAGAAGAGATGTTGAAAATCTTGTTAGGAATATCCCCATTGAGTATGTTATGGGAGAGATTTAACTTTTGTAGATTGACAAGAAATCCAAAACTTGATGGAATGGAGCCGTTGAGCTCATTGGATTGCATCTCTATTTCTTGAAGTTGGCTCAAATTACCCACTTCTTCAGGGATAAATCCCTGAAAATTGTTGTTGCTAATAATCAAGGATCTCAAAAAAGAGAGTCCACCGATCTCTTTTGCAATAGTACCTCGCAACCCCATATTTGTTAGATGTAAGCCTCTAACTCTTTGATGTCTTCTACCGCAAATAACCCCAATCCAATAACAGAAAGAGGTTCCTTGTGACCAATTTTTTGCTAATATTTTATTTGGATCAGAAATTTGAGATTTGAAGGCTAGAAGAGCATACTCATCAGTGGAGCTATTGAGAGATGCAACAACGTAGATAAACAAATAAAGCATTGTTAGCCATGTAAAAATTACATTTTTTCCCATGGCTGATTTGAAATGCGTAACAAAGATTGGGTGGTGGCTGTAATAAGGTGTTTGATATAATTGTAAGTGTGAATATATCCTACTTCCTATAAAATAGAGGATCGCTGCGAGTACTGTTCATTCATGGTTCGACGTGTTCACACTAGATACATGTATATTCACTAGCAATTTCCTTCCAATTGGGGGCCCACATTCACGAGTGTTCCGTGAAATTGAAGAGTATAGGTCTTCATTCAAAGTCTTTGTTTGTGGGCCCACAATTGTGAAATCCCACTAAGATGACACTGTCTTTGTTTGTGGGCCCGTATTAATGACAATTGCTGAAATTCTACTGTTTATTCAAAGTAAAATCTTTCACATAAGAGACGTGTATTTTCTGAAAAAAAAAAAAAAAAGGTTTATTTCCGAACCAAAAAAAATCGTCCGAATTCGTTCTCCAATTTTCATATCTTTCACTCCAATAGATTTGTAGATTCACGCAATATATTAAAGGTAAATTCGTTCGTATTTTTGTTCAACTTCTCTATTTCGTCTCGTTTTTCGTCTGTACGTTTCTTACGGAAACTGTTTCCGATTTTTTTTTT
>CAIGRF010076374.1:88724-100944 GCA_903798235.1 Fraxinus ornus | reverse complement strand
TTAACATCTCCTCTCAAACTCACGATACTTAGTATCACGTAATTCTGAGGGGCATAACCCGCGGTTTACCTCCGCCAGTTACTGAGGGGCCGGTGGCGGTGGTCCAAGAAATTAGCCTAGCTAAGCTGGGATACCTGGATTCCAAAAAAAAAAAAAAAGATATTAATCAATCAAATTGATCTCATCTATTGGTGAATAAAAGAACTACTAAAATCACGAAAGGATATACATAACCATGTCAAGGGATTTAGATGAAATACATGGCAATCAAGTGAGATTTAATTATCCTCACGATCATGCTATAGAATTAAACTTGACATGGGGTTTGTTCAATACACTCCAAGTGTACTAGTGTCACCTTTAACTATTTTTGTGATAAAAACAAATCATAAACATGAATAATGAATCAGTCAACACTACAACCTTCAAGTACAAGGTGCCAACCTTCATACAATGGTTGTGAACAAATTATTTATGATCAAAATATAAGTTATGTCACACCGTACTTCTCAATGCAAACACCCAACTTATATTATTGGAAGTGATCAAAGGAACTTTAATTCGCATGCTTAATAATAAATAAACGCAATAAATAAATAAAATCACAATTTATTTATTATAAAATATTATTTTATCATAGCAAAACATACAATATGGGTACACAACCCAATAGGAAACTCAATCAATTTCCATAACAAATTTAATGACAATATTTTGTTTACCTTAAAATAAGTGATACCAATAAAAAGCATGTTTTTGACAACTTTTCCAATAATAAAGAGGGAGAAAGTTATATCTCAGTTCCAGCATGGAGAAGTTGAATGCTCAGAAAAAGCCATATATATGATATATCACTCTAGAACTCGTGAAGAAACTTTCATGATATGTGGCAATGAAAGAAAATGAGAAAGTATATTACAATCACTACAGCATCTCACAACAAATTAACCAAAATACATAAAATATCTTTTAATTTATATTAGAATAACTTCATAATTATTTATTCATTTATCGTACAGTTTTCGGGGCCACAACAATGCTACGACACACTGCAACACAGCAATGGAATCAAAACAGAGCTTAAAAACATGTAGGTGATTTCCATGCTTTCTGTAATAACAACATATAATAAGCATCAAATAATCATATTTTTGTGTTATCATTAGATGGAAAAAGCAATTGTGACAAAGAAACAAACCGCTTCATCTTATTCAACCTCAGCTATGTTTTAACAAGGTTCAATTTTAATCTTCTTGAGCCTCGTTAGAACATCTTTCATATTGAGCCTCTCCTCGGACAAATTAGCTGTGCATTCTAGTGCTAGTCCCATGACCGATCTGAAAATGCTCTCTTTGGCTTGAATATTGTCTTCAACAGCATTTACTAGATCTACATCCACTATGTGCATTATTTTCTCTGGAAATGATTCAAACACCCAGCTCCTCATGGTGAACTCTGCAACAAACATATCATCTGTTGGCTTCTTCTTGGTGAATGTTTCCATCAGCATAATCCCATAGCTATAAACATCAGCCATAGGCGATATTAATCCTGTCGATCCATACTCTGCAAATTTGGCATATGTAACCAAATTAACAAGTGAAATGATGAAATGAAATATAATTATACAGCTAGATTAACATTTATGAATAATTATGGGAGTAACATTTCTCCTTATATAAAGAGTTGACAGAGCCATTTACCTGGAGCCATATATCCAATGGTGCCCAACGTCTTGGTCATCGAAATTCTCTGGCCTTCTGTGACAAGCTTGGCAATGCCAAAGTCTGCAACATGGGCGACCATATCTTCATCTAAAAGCACATTGCTAGGCTTCAAATCACAATGGACAATTGGAGTTGAATACCCGTGATGTAGATACTCCAGTGCACATGCCACATCTATCATTATTTCCAATCTTTGAGCTATATTCAGGAAATAGTTGCTCGACGACAGCCACTTGGTAAGGTTTCCATTCGACATATACTCCAACACCAACGCTTTAAGATCAAGGTTAGAGCAACTGGTAATTACCTTGACAAGATTTCTATGGCGAATGTTGCACAAAATTTGGCACTCGGTATCAAAACTCTTGTTTGCACCTTCCAAATCTAAATTAAAAACTTTAATAGCAGCGATCATACCATTTGAAAATATTCCCTTGTACACTGAACCAATACTGCCTTTGTCAATTAGATTCTCTTCACCAAATTTATTGGTAGCATTTAGAACTTCGTAATATGAAATCCTCTTCATTGTGGTGGGGGGAGTGGATTGAGCTGGAAGAAGTTTATTTCTGGTACGACATCTTATTAAATAAACTACACTAATGGCCAGACTGATCAATACCACAACAATTGATGGTAAAATGTACTTCAAAACTTTGGTCTTGCTAGATAATCTAGTTCTATTATCTTTGCACGGCTTGACCTTAAATTGAGGTGCTCCACAAAATTCTCTATTGCCTATGAAAAACTCTGAGGTAAAGTTCTTAAAAGGCCCTCCATTTGGAATTTCACCACTGAGATTATTGAACGAAACATTGAAATACTAAAGGTACTTCAGTTTCTCTAATGACTTGGGTATTTCACCGTAGAAATTGTTTTTTGACAGATCTAGCTTTCGCAATAAAATCAAATTATCGAATGTCTCAGGTATAGGACCATGCCATCGATTTTTTGAAATTATGATAATTTCCAAATTCATAAGTTGCCCAACAATGCTTGGAATCTCGCCTGAAAACTGATTTCCTGATAGATATAACTCTCTCATCCCCTTCACGTTGCCAATTTCTGGGGCCAGCGAGCCATTGAGAAAATTATATGAGAGGTCCATTATTTGAATTTCCTTGTTAGTCCATAGTGTGGATGGGATGGTTGAAGTTAATGAGTTGTAAGCAAAAGAAAATTTCCGTAAAGAAGAAAGATTTCCTAGACAAGTTGGTAGCTGCTGAGAGAGCTGATTATTTTCCAAATTTAGGTCATAAAGATTCACCAAATTGCAAAGGCCGTCTGGTATTGACCCATGCAAGTTATTGTCATCAAGCAACAACTTTTGCAACTTCCTCAATTGACTCAACGTGTTAGAAAGTTTTCCTGTGAGCTCATTGCCTCCCATTTCTAGCCAGATCAAGTTGCTCATATTGCCAATTTCTCCTGTAATCATACCTTTGATGCCACAAGAACGAGCATGAAATATTTGAAGAGATGTTGAAAAATTACCCATAGCTTTTGGAAGCGTTCCGTCAAAAAAATTGTCTCCAATCGACATCCTCTTCAAGTGTCTACAATTTGTCAACGAAACTAGAAAATCTAATTCCAGCATTGAAGGATCATTTGTGAAGAGATTATCAAATAAGTACACATATTGTAAGTCTTGTAAATTCCCAAGATTAGTGGGTACATGTCCACTGAACGAGTTTTCGAAAAGCTCCAATACAATAAGCTTAGAACAATTTGAAATCCAGCCAGGAATTTCTCCACTCAATTGATTGCCACCAAAATAGAGACCTTCAAGATTATGGAGCCCATTGGCTATTGACAATGGAAGACTGCCGGATATATTATTGTATGTACAACCAAGTATTTGCAACATGGAGAGATTGAAGATGGATGGAGGTATTTGACCATGAATACTATTGTTGAAAATATCCAATACCTTCAAATTTGATAAACCACCAATCGAATTTGGAATTGTACCTATAATATGTGTTTATCAACACACTCAAAAGAATCTTAAAAGTAGTATCAAGTAGAAGATAGGTACCTGTCAAGGTGTTCGAATACAAATGTAAATGTTGTAGCATTGATGAGTTTCCGATTTCATGAGGAATGCTTCCTGCGAGTAGATTTTAAGATATTAAAAACACAAAGTCAAAAGTCAAATATTTAAAATTTCAATAAGTTATTATTAAACAAAAAACATTGAAATATTTAAAAATAAGTGTAGCTATGTACATGGACAGCAACATGATGATAACTAGAAATATTTATGATGTAAAGGAACAACAATATTGGTCCATTTTCACAATTTTAGGAAAGAATGATCTAGTGTTTTAGAAGATGCACGTATAAGAACAACGCTTTAAACATACCTGTCAAATTATTTCTTCCAAGACAGAGAATTTGAAGCTTTGACAAGTTCCCAAGTTCCATTGGTATGCTTCCAGCAAAATTATTGTCGAATAGATAAAGTAGTTCAAGATTTCTGCATGTTCCCAGGCTTGGAGGAATGTTTCCACTTATTCGATTCCCTAAAATTATTAGCTTCTCTACATTCGGAAGATTGTTACAGATATCCGTGGGAAGACTCCCAGAGAGACTATTGTTTGTTAAATCAATTTCTATCAAAGAAGAGATGTTGAAAATTTTGTTAGGAATATCCCCATTGAGTATATTATGAGAGAGATTTAACACATTTAGATTTACAAGAAATCCAAAACTTGATGGAATGGAACCATTTAGCTCATTGCATTGCATTTCTATTTCTCGAAGTTTGCTCAAATTACCCACTTCATGAGGGATAAATCCTTGGAAATTGTTGTTGCTAATAATCAAGGATCTCAACAAAGAGAGTTTGCCTATCTCTTTTGCAATAGTACCTCGCAAGCCCATATTTGTTAGATTTAAGCCTCTAACTCTTCGATGTCTTCTGCCGCATGCAATACCAATCCAATTACAAAAAGAAGTTCCATGTGACCAATTTTTTGCCAAGATTTCATTTGGATCGGAAATTTGAGATTTGAAGGCTAAAAGAGCATACTCATCAGTGGAGCTATTTTGAGATGCAACAATATAGATAAGCAAATAAATTATTGTTAGCAAAGTAAAGAACACATTTTTTCCCATGGCTAATTTGAAATGCATAAAGAAGATTGGAAGGTGGCCGTAATAAGGTTTCTGGTATAATTGTAAGTGTGAATATATATATATATACACACACTCTTAGTCATATGCTAATGGAGCACAACTCTTAGTTATATACATACATATAGATTGGTAGGTGGCTGTAATGAGGTTTTTGGTATAATTGTAAGTGTGAATATGGAAAATGCTTGTTTACCAGAATTTGCAGGTGGGAAACTCTATCCTCTCTTTCCTCCCACTTTCCTATTTTCTCTTTCCTCATCAATTATTTCCACTTTCTCTTGTCATCAACTTTCCTCTTTGCTCATCAATTATTTCCACCTTCATATTTCGTGATTCTGAGAAGAAGTCCACTGTCGTATAATTATTGTATAAGACTCCACTTCTTTCCAAAATTAAAATAAAATTTGCTTGACTACCAATCTCAAGAAATCTATAGGTTGCTTAGATTTTTCTTTTTCTTCAATGTGAAAGTTTTTTCATGCATTCTATAAATAATCCAAAAGGAATTATTTAACATTTTGAGACTTGATTGTTCACTAATACCCCCACATTTTCACTTAGATTTCATCGTAAGGGAGTGGTGCTTATCTCTCCGTTAGTTGTGGATTTCAAAAAATATAACAAAACTCGGTTAACTACCAAACTTGAGAAATTCATTGGGTGCATAGTTTTTTTCTTTATCTTCATTGTGGAAATTGTTGAAGTTTTTTCACGTATGGATGTTGCATTCTATAAATAAATCCTAAAGAACTCTTTACCTTTTTGTGACTTGATTGTCCACTAATACCCCAGATTTTCATGCAAATTTCATCTTAAGGGAGTGGTGCTTATAGCTGAGCTCCACTTCTTTCCAAAAAATAAAACAAAATTTGCTTGACTTCGAAAGTCGAGAAATTGATGGGTGCTCAGATTTTTATTCATCTTCATCGTGGAAATTGTGGAGTTTTTTTTACACAAATGAAAGTTGCATTCTACAAATAATACAAAAATAATATTCAACTTTTTTGAGAATTCATCATCCACCAATTCGCCACATTTTCACGTAAATTTTGTCTTAAAGGAGTGGTTCTTATTGCTCCATTAACCAAGGATTCCACTTCTTTCCAAAAAATAAAACAAAATTAGCTTGACTACCAAACTTGAAAAATCGATTGGGTTCTTAGATTTTTCTTAAATTTTGAAAGTTGCATTCTATAAATAATTCAAAAGAATTATTTGATTATCAGAGACTTCATTGACGTCCTTGACTACCAAACTTGGAAAACCCAATGGGAACATAGATTTTTCTTTATCTCCATTGTGGAAATTGTAAAAGTTTTTCCACAAATGAGAGTTGAATTCTATAAATAATAACAAAAAGTTATTTAACTTTAAGAGATATCATGGAACATTAAGACCCCACGTTTTCAAGTAGAATCCCGAGAATTTTTTTCTTCTTTAATTTATAAAGAAGTAGATATTTTACAAAGATATTTGGTAGTTCTTTTAAGAAAATATAGCCTAATCTATTGTCTTTTTCGTTTATTAGGTAAAACTCGATGATTGGAAGTGGAATTGAAAGAAACAAGCGAAAAAAGGGGGCAAAGTTTAAAGTTTAAGTTTAAAGTTTGATGACCAAATTGCAAATATTCAATAGTTGATTTGAACCACAAGATGATACTTTGAAAATTGTTAGGAGACAATTGGATGGAATTATAAGTAAAAAAAGAAGGAATGAAATAGGATTAAAAATATTATCACAAATCAATTTCCGATTGCACAAATTATATTTTAGATTTTTAATCAAATATTGACACCCATTTTTAGCATAGTTAACATTCGAATTAGAAAAATTCCATTTTTATCAAAGTTGTAGTCTTTCGAGTTAGCTTTTTATGTGCTTTGAATTGACTCAATCCGATATTTGAAGGGAAAGTTATGATTAAAATATTGAGATAAAAACATGTGCGCATTAAGACAACTTTCTTTATTTGATTGGAAATTTTTTTGAAAACTAATTTGGATGTGATTTTCAACCAATTTTTGACTCCTATAAATATCTAACAGGATAATACATTAGAGACACCTTTCATATACATCTCATACTACAATATTCCATAAAATTTCTTCATAAAAGAGGGACACAATCATATATTGTGAGAAGATTTCAAAAGCGAAGTTCAAGACTCACCAATTGGAAATTAAACCTAGGATTTGTGGGGCAAAGATGTGAAAGGATTATGGAAGATTTATCAAGATTGCTTTGAAGAAATTGAAGAACATCAACATTCCTTCATTCATTAATTCACAATTTCAGGTGATGTTATCCAAAATTATGATGTTTTCTTATAGTTTTGATACGTTAGGCTAGTTATTTAATTGTTAGGATGAGATAAATCCTTGTTATGATATTTTTTGTTAAATAAATTAGTTTGACTTTAATTTGATTTTAAATTCTTGAATGTTTATTATTGTTTTTCATGCTTTTCAATTAATTGGTCACTAGTTGAATTGTTTGTGGATTTTTTTTTTTTTAATCAAGAAAGACAGATCATTAGCACAAAATAATAAACATTGTAAAGTCCGACAAGGAATAGTGAGTTATACAGCTATATTTTACATGATTTCTATAGGTGTTTTAACACTTTTAATGCTTTTTAGCATAGTCACATCTTTCATAGAGACATATGAATGTCACATGTAGGAACATATTTAATAGCTAACGAGAGATGCTTTTAACTAAAATAGAAAGATTGACCAACAAGAATTATTTCAAATTTCCATTTTAGATTATTGAACTAAAAATGGATTAACAAAGAGAATTCGACATCTTAACAATTCTTCTCACATAATTGAAAACCAATTTTATTTGCTTTCACTTAGCTAGTAACTTAGATATTAGCATAGATAAACTCAAATCACTTTTGCTATTCGATTAATGATATTATTAATTTTAACTCGATTAAGTACATAGTCCTTGAGGGTACATCCTTACTTTATTACTTGTTCACGATCCGTTTCATTTGCGGAAAATCAAACAATCATTGCATCTCATCAAATCTTAAAAATGTAAATCCTTAAGGGTGTGTTTGATAACACCNCTTTTAATGCTTTTTAGCATAGTCACATCTTTCATAGAGACATATGAATGTCACATGTAGGAACATATTTAATCGCTAACGAGAGATGCTTTTAACTAAAATAGAAAGATTGACCAACAATAATTATTTCATATTGTCATTTTAGATTGTTGAACTAAAAATGGATTAACAAAGAGAATTCGACATCTTAACAATTCTTCTCACATATTTGAAAACCAATTTTATTTGCTTTCACTTAGTTAGTAACTTAGATATTAGCATAGATAAACTCAATAACTTTTGCTATTCGATTAATGATATTAATAATTTTAACTCGATTAAGTACATGGTCCTTGAGGGTACACCCTTACTTTATTATTTGTTCACGATCCCTTTCATTTGCGGAAAATCAAACAATCACTACATCTCATCAAAACTTAAAACTGTAAATCCTTAAGGTTTATTATTATGTAAGGCACATATAGCTTGAATTTCCAATTTATACAAGAAAGGTTTTAGGATTATAAATAACACTAAATTTTTATTCTTTAGCAAAGTGCATGTAATTTCAAAATTGTCTTATGAGAACAACAATGACACTTTCGAAGAGTGTAAAGATCATCAAACTCAGTGTATGATGAAGTAAAGCATTACAAGGACACATTAGAAAACTGAAAATAGCACAGCTAAATTCATCTCAAGAAAAGTGTAAAATGTGAATCAGAAAAAACTATCAGCAAAAGACATTACTGCACTTCTCCAAACTTTGATCTCAAATGTTACTGAATCCCAGTCTACATAATGCATAAAATTGTATAAGCTTTGGTGGGGATAGCCGAATGATTCTCTCAAACTAAGTCGCAATTTTGGAGGACTTATTGAGGAACCACTTCATTGCGTCCTCCTTTGCGATCCTGTGCTGGATTCCAATGTGAGATTTGCACCTGCGACGATGTCCCACACAGTAACCAGGGTGCTCCATGGCAACATAGAAACCCATACCGTAAATACCAATTGAAGGGTAGTACGTGGAAAGATTAGTGAATAACACGATGTATGAACATATAAACAACCTTGTTTAAAGAGCCTTGAGAACACTATAGTTGATTATCCTTGTGAATGTCTATTTTAACAAATCAGTTTTGGAAGAAGCAACAAATCGACAAGTGTACATAAAACTAACCAACGAAATACTGTATCAACCTAACACACAGGTTTTCTAGAATCTACAAAAAGCTCTGATGACAAGAAACAGCCAGCCACCATAGCTATCTACAGACTACATGAAGTAGAAATTCCAGGCAACTAACAGTTTAATTCAATTTAGATTCTGCATAATTGCTTAGATAAGCGCGTGTGGATAGGAGGGGATAGAATATGAAGGCAGAAGTTCTAATCCAAATAAATATACAAGTATGTCTTGATATATCACATACAAACTAAGCAGAATCACAATGATCCATAGGATAGTTAAAAACATCACGTACCCATGGATAACAGTGAACTCAAATAAATCTAGAAGAATTTGCATGAATTTAGCATCATCAAACAGTTTGGGAATGAACCGTGTCTCGTAGAGTCGTCTTATAGAGTAGATCAACTTGATTCCAAGATCAATGTGTTCCTGAATATCTAGCCAAAATAACCAGTCTCACTAAAGTTCCTCCTCAACAGTTCATATTCTTAACCTTACAAGTCACTTCCAAGGAGCTGCATTGCCTTGTCATCCCTGACCGTAACATATCATGCAATCTTTTTATTTCGCCTGATCCCTAATGACCTCACAGTGTATCTTGCTGTCAACCAAGAAAACAGAATAATGTTATTACAATTATAACTCAATTTTTTTTCTTCATACATTTTGTAAACAAGCAGAGAGTTAAGCTTCAATAAAGAAAACGCATAAACCATGAAACAGAATAATTTTATTACAACTATAATATATCCGTCCATTTTCCATGTAAGAACATACCCCAATGACAAAAAGAAAGAAGCCATATGCACAACCAACTTGTGATGATCAACAAGATTGGTCTGCATAGACTATAACAAACCATAGGTGGTATGGAGTTGTTAATTGCTGAAAAGAGTGAGACCTTATGAAATCTAAAAGAAAAGTTCGGTAATTTCTCTCACTACCTTGTACCAGAGGTAATTCCTCATTTCATTTACTTTCAGATATGAAAATTGGGAAAGTTACAAAAAAGAGAATGCTCAATAGACATAGATATATTCCCCTCAATTTAGAAGGTTAAGATGAGACAAGCTCCATTTTAGTAATCAAATTTTCACACAAATTGATCAAACAATAACATTAAAATTGTTAGAATTTGGGTGTCATCAGAATTTTTTGTTGAAATAATTGAGAAATAATTAAAGTGCACATTAAGAAGAGAATCCTATTGAAATGTTATTGTGAAATCCTATTAAAGTTATGAACTGCTTAAGATTAACTTGTTCTATTTAAAAGTCCATTAGGAGTAGGGTGTTGGACCTGAAGAAGACATTGAAATGAAAAAAAAAAAATAAGATTTTTTAAGTAAAGGACCCGAAAGCGTTGGCCTGGTGCCAGGGGACTGTTGGCACCGCGGCAACGCCTACCTATTTCTCCCATACGCGATTTTTCCTGTCATTTTTCATTTTGAACTTCGTTTTTGACATTCTACTATGAGAGTTTGGACCTTCCCTTATTTGTTCTCCATATATATTTGACTCTTCTCTACAATTTAGTTATGTTAGTTTTTCCCCATAAGAAGTTAGAAATATTGTAAACACATAATCTTTGTATTATTTCTTCATATTATATTAAAATCTCCATTCTCAACAAAATTACTTTTTTCTTGTATTCTTGTGATCTTTATTTATATTGTGGCTTAATCTATTATTTTCTCGCAACAAACTAGTATTATAACATTCAAATCCATAATAAAACTTACATTATCTGTCTAGCTAATAGCCTAATACCAAACTAACAATTCAAAGTAAACAATTTTCAAACTATAATAGCAAAGATAAGTAAAACTATGGTCGTATTTTCTTTAAAGAAATTAAAAAAGAAAATGTCAATGAAAGAAGAGCTCGTTCATGTCAGTTTTAAAATCATTTTAATACAAACAAAATAATTCTTTCCAATAAATTAAAATCAGCATAATAAGTAAAATTCATCTAAGCAGCAATTCAAGAGTACCCTTGGAGAAAACAGGGCTCTGTCCACTAAGTTGTTCCAAGACCTGTAAAATAATTGTAACAAAACGTAAAAACTATATCAAAATATTGAATAAAAAACGGTGGGCACAAGAACATGAAAATTACAGTAGGATTGGGTATTACCTTAGCGGCTCTGGTGAGACAATCTCAACTCTTGCCGACTGAAATCTAGAGGATGAGCTTCTGGACCTTGATACGACCGTTTCTTATCTGACGCCTACATTCACACATTCACACACAGGCGAAAATCAACAAATTAGCGACGTCGATTTATTTTATATACAGTTATATGTATTTATAGAGATGGAGGAAAAAATAGAGACCATTGCGGCGTTGCGGTTGGTGGCAACAGCTGACTATGGCGGGATTTTTTGAAGGAAAATAAAAATCGTACCGAATATGAAGTGGAGAATTAAAGCTAGAAGTTAAACTCCCCTACCCATGTGGCACGGCAAGATTGCTAGCTGCTGGTTTAAGGCCATAATACCAAAAAAGTGCACTAATCATGTCTATAGTAGCAAGCTTTCTACCTAGAGTATATGGTGCTTATATTATCTCTTAGCTTGCCGACCCGTGTGAGTGGGAAAGGCTATCATCAGATTGGGTCCGCTCACAATGTTGCATTGTTGGTTGCTGGAGACTGATGGCGTGCATTCCTGTGGAGACAATTTTGGGGCCACCGTTGACGTGACAAAGCAACGAAATGTGTGTCAAAGCGGTTGGCAAGCAAGCGGAATTAATGGTGGAAAGCTTTGGGGATGATGGAAGTAAGGGCATGTGTTGCTCAGTTTTGCCTAGAGGTGTCAAGACGGACGGGCCGATCAGACCCGTGACCAGAGCGGGCGGTTCATGGGTTAAGAAGGTGTGACCCACGAGTTTCGCGGGTTGCACCTTCACGGGCCGTGGTTAACCGCGGTTAACCACGACCCGTGAAAAAAATAAATTAAATATTATAGTTAAGTAGGAGCCAACCTAGTTGGGATGTACTTAAACTATAAATTATAGTAAAAGTAGGTACCAACCTAGTTGGAATGTACTTATTATGCTATAAATATTTGATAATAGTAATTAGAAATGCATTTAGTT
>CAIGRF010076374.1:71972-87031 GCA_903798235.1 Fraxinus ornus | reverse complement strand
AATATTTTGAAATCTGAATTTTAGTATCGTGTCGATGTCACTCGAAAAATTGTGGATAGGTTAAGATTTTGATAAAATATTTCATGATGTTAGGTAATCAGAAGACTTGTAACAGAATTTAGATTTTTGTTGTTCATAAATGAAATTTTAATTTTGATAAACTTGATATGCATCTCTAGGATAAGAGGGCCGTACACGTTTATCTAGACTTTTAAATTCGCAAATAGTAATTATTTGAGTAAATTTTCACTTAATTTAGTGTGTGTGTGTGTGTGAATAATGATTTTATAGGTGAAAACCTTGACATGAAGCTTTTTTTTTTTTTTTTTTACGCGGGCCGTTACCGGGCTCATATGTTGGCAAGCCGACCCGGCCCGGACCACCCGAATTGACACCTCTAGTTTTGCCTACTACATGAACGTTTGTTTCGTAGAGTGTGATGAAGCATAGCTAAGAAAATCATAGAGAGGGGTCATTCGTGTTGATTGCTTCAACATACATTAAGACTACAACCAGAGGAGCTATCCATTCGAGGAACCAATGCAAGGTACAAAGGGTGAAGGTTGGAATCGAAGGCAACATGTATAGGTTACTATGGAAAGAGGTGCAAGGGACACAGTGGACACCCCGTATATTAGGGGGATGGTATCACAATGGTGAAGAATTTTCTAACCCAGTGGAACAAAAGTATGCAATGCAAAAGTTGCACAAAGATGCGAGGCACTCAATCTGCTACGATAGCATTAGCGAATTGAGTTGGGGTGTGAGTCAAAGGATGAGCAAACTCCCTTACCTATGTAGCACAACAAGATTGATAGTTGCAGGTTTAAGGCCATAATACTGGAAAAATGCACTAATCATGTCCATTATGCAGGTGAGGTCACAAGCTTCCTACTTAGATTATATTGTGCTTATATTATCTCTTGGCTTGTGGGCTCGTGTGAGTACGAAAGCTGCCTCAGAGACTGTCGAGAACCTAGGGGCTAGACGAACTATCCATCACATACGGCTTCTTATGTGCATCGCTTGGTATATTTAAATGTCAATTTTAACCCTACTTAAAAGGTTAATTTCAATTTTTTGTCATTGAACTTTTGTGAAAATCTCAATCGAGTAACTTTCTTTAATTGTCTTGATCAATCAATGAATTTCAAGACTAGTCATTCAATTAGATTTCGTTACTAAAATAAATATTCGATTCATACATGGATGTCAAAAGATAAAGGTTCGTTCATGCTGACACATCTTGTTAATGCTAATATATTTTTGTTGTGTGTGATGTATGAGATTATTTGAGTGCATACTCGATGAAATTCGTGCAAAAATATAGAACTTACCTCTCATCATTATTAGTATGTACAGAAAGCAAAGATATAGAACTCAACGATATGGAGTTTTTGCTTCATAGCGTTAATCACAATCCTTGTTTTTCAAAATTTCAACTTCGTATCAGATTCAAGAATCGTGTAAGTCAACTACAGAACTTGATCAACATATGTAAGTGGTTAATTTCTATTTCAATCACTAAATTTTCATTAAGTCTGGAGTGGTTCACGCATTTTTAATTAATTATAATTTAAGTTTAATCAAACATCATTAATTATATTTCATGAAATTCAATTTTTTATTAACCTTTTAACAGCACAACTCGTGAACGTCAAGGAAGATTGGAGCGATTACGCAACCAAGCAAATGCTGACAAATTCTATACCTAACGCCCGAAACGTGCACAGCAAAAATACCCACGTAAAAGGCACGAGCTTGCCCCTGCAATCCATGTACACTCCCATCACACATTTCTTTGTCGACATTCTCAGTTCACTCAAGATTCTTTGGAAATAAATGGCCTGTATTTCGCCAACTCAGCATTTCCCCATTTTCATTTTTCTACTCTTAATTTTTCTCCTTCCTTACAAATTCAAGAAATTTCCATTAAGCCCACAAGATATCAGCAATTATTTCCAATTCTTGAACCAGTTTTAGTTTTGATTCTTTTTGGTGATGGCTCAATTACTGTCACCAGTGTGTACAAATACTCTCAAATTTCAGTATCCAGTACAGGGTTTCTGTTCAAGAAATAGACTTCCCATGTTGGGTGTGAATTGGAGTTGTCATGGTAGAGGAAGAAAAAATTTGAGCAGAGTCAGAGTTGCTTCTCAGTACTCAGAATCATTTGAAGAGATTGCTGATGATTATTACTCTGTTTTGGGTCTGGTAATATGTCAAATTTCTAACTTCCTGTGCATTAATGTATGTTTTCACAAATATAGTTTAAGTTTATGGTTATTCTGTGGTTTGTGTATTATGTAGAGATCAACACTCTGCTGTGCATATATTGTATTCCTTGTTTGTTTACAATTGAAGGTCGATCGCGACCCGTGTAAAAGGCTACACCATTTAAGAAGTGTCTGAAAAATTAGTTCACAAGGATATATTATATGAAGAGACAAGTATAATTTCAATCAGCAGAAGTAGAAAAATGAATAAATATAGTGAAAATTTAATTCTTCATACCTGTAGTAAATAGGTGAGAAAATAGGATTTCTTTCTTCGTTTTTAGAAAAACAAAAAACGGAGGATGATATCATTTTAGTTTTTGGGTTTTAATTGAGAATGAACTTTTGTAATTATGTGGAAAATTAGGAACTAGCCATAACAAGTTTGACATTGATGGGAATATTGATGAATGTGCACTGAAAGGGATGAGACTCGGAAGAGTTCCATGGGTACTGTTGTAATAGTTATATCGAAAGCTTAGCTTCTTTTTGGTTAGGGAAGATTATAGAAATTAAGGCCAAAGAAGAGGCCTGCGGATAACGTCCTAGGACTTAGTACCTACTTGAAAACTATATACTATATGGGAAAATCTACTGTCTCGAGTAAAAACATACAGAAAATGATTGGGAAGCTCTTGTGGAAGATATTAATGTGCGTCTTCTCATTTGGAGAAGAATACATATGTAGAGAATAGCATAGATATGCTATTAACTTTTAGAAATGTGGAAATTTTTGAGGTAAATTAGCAGAAATATAATATGATGGTTGAGAATCGGGAAAGAATTGAGGTTGTTGTATTATCGTGCATTGGCTTTTCAGAACCGTTGTTAATCTAAAAACAGTCACGGGGGTAAAGCAAATGAATCAGTCTTTTTTAAACATTAAGGGGAATCTGATGCTCATTTAGCCCGTGTGGACTGATTTATTGATGGTCCATAAGCAATTTCCATCTGCTGGTAAACCGTCACAGGGAAAAACAAATGAGTCGAGTAAGGGAGAACTTGATGCTCATGCAGCCACCGTTGGATTGGTCCATTATTGGGTGGTCCAGAAGTAAGTTTTCAGTGTATTAAGATTCATTAAATTGTTTCTGTGGGTAAGAGCTCACAATATGATTAGTCTTTTAATAAACTTTAGTTTGAAAGAAAAATTAATGCTGATTGTTATTTATTTAACTGATATATACGTTTAATGTTGAATCTACTTATTTGTTCACAGTTATAAAACAATACCTGATTCGGATTGCTCTGTAACTTACATTGTACTTTTGATACTCATTCATGTCTATGTTACCAGCTTCCAGATGCCTCACCGGACCAGATTAAGAAAGCATATTATAATTGCATGAAAGCTTGCCATCCCGACCTGAGTGGCAATAATCCAGAGACCACTAATTTCTGCATGTTCATTAATGAGGTTTATACGGTGGGTTCTGTTCTTGTCATCAGTTTTTGAATTCCCCTGTGTTTTGCTTCTGCTATAAAATGACTTTTTTCTGTTTAGGTTCTCAGTGATCCTGTTCAGCGAATGATTTACGATGAAATACACGGGTATGCTTTGACTGCAATCAACCCTTTTTTGGATGATTCCATCCCAAAGGATCATGTATTTGTTGATGAGTTTAGCTGCATAGGTATGTGTAGAGTTTTCCATTGAAGTTATCTCGATATGTCAGCTCAGCTTCTTTAGCTTTTTAATTTCATAGTGCGTATAGCAAATAATGATTTCCGAACTTTATGGAAAATATTTCCGCAAGAACTCAATTGGGCATCAGTTTTTCCTTATTCTATTATGATTTTAATTTTATCAAAAACATCTTCTTCATCGTTCCGAAAACTGAGGACCATCTGATTGAAATAACGAAAATCCACCCACTAAAAAGTGATAGTGGATTTTGTTATGTCAAAATGAGTAACATTTGCGTCACTATACATTTGGATTGAAATCTCTGGGGATTTTTTTTTTCCTTGAGTAGGCTGCAAGAATTGTGCCAATGTTTGCCCAAATGTATTTGCCATTGAGGAAGACTTTGGAAGAGCCAGAGTTTATAGCCAGTCAGGATACCTTGAATCAGTCCAAGATGCAGTTGATAGCTGGTAGGTTCACTGTTAATAAGCAGAGCACTTCTTTTTGTCTTCAAAATACTTGGTATATTTAAAGTTGAAACATTAAGTTGTTGGGTTCAAAGAAGTCTATCAAAAATAAATTGATTTTCGAGTTTCACCATGACGAGATTTTTACTTGTCTTACTCGGATTTGCTTTAAGGTGCTGTGATGTCAGCCAAATCATCTCTCTGCTTCTTTCTCAACAATTTCCTGTCATATTTTCCCCAGGTGGATTTACCTTATTTTTGACTGAATCTATCAAGATCTCCGCTTGTTTATATCTACTCATCTTCTAAAGATGTTCTTATAATGTACAATTTTATAGAGTTTTTCGTAGTCCTAAACATGTTGTGAAAATCCATTTCAGTCTTGAAACTGCAAAAAATGAACGGATTTACATACACTTAACTGAGAAAAGCCAAGATATAAATTGCCCAACTTAAAAGAATCTTTTTTTTTTCCTTTTTTTTTTTCTGTAAAGCTAAATGCTTAATCTATAAGCTAATTATTCTAAAAATAATAAATCAATTGTGAAATCATGTTTTGTACTTTATTTAAGTGAATCCTATTTATAGATAGTGCTGAACCCATGTGGAAATACTTCATAGAACTTGTCCCCACAAAAAGAGTCCTCCAAATCTATAAACTCTTATTAGCCCCTCAGAGGATATAAGGCTTATGGTCAATAACTGAGTTCATTTAAACTTCAGTGATTACTAATAATTTTTAGTATAAGTATGGAATTTCTCTGTTTAAGCTCGTCAGTTTTGGCAGTTAGATAACTGATATGTGTTTGTTTCAGTCCAGTTGATTGCATTCATTGGACTTCTGCTGCTCAGCTATCATTGCTTGAAGATGAAATGCGAAGAGTAGAACGAGTTAATGTAAGAATAATTTTCCTCTTGAAATTTGTCGAGAGATTATTTAAACCCATAGGCTATCCTAGTACTCCTTAGCGGACAAATAAGTTACGCTATTGTGTTGCAAGTTCTACTTTGATCATCTAGCAGATGGGCTTAAAGCAGGCAAACTATCTGAAAAATAGGAAGAATTTTATTTTTTGTGCTTTCACTTGTTTGATAACACTATCATAGATTGATCATTAAGACTTGTATTATGACACTGCATGGATATCGGCGAATATATGTGTTTATGAATTTTTAATTTATCAATAGGTTGCGTTGATGCTCTCAGGAATGGGCTCAGCATCCATGGATGTCTTCCGCCTGGTAAGACTCTTTTAACCTTTAACCAATCTTGTAATATTAAATTTCAACGTCAAGTGGTGTGGTTCCAAAGTGTTTGAAACGTACAAATAAAGGTTTCCTCGTTGGTAATTGGACTTGGCCGAAGATAAAATGTTACGGCTGCCTGTCTTTTATAATTTATTTTTTTGTTTTTTGTGGGTTTATTACTTGATCTTCTTGAGAAAAACAAAAAATAAAAAACAAAAAAGGTACGGAAGACCTGCCCTGTCACGGTCACAGTCAGGGACTGCCAACCCACTTTTACACCTCTAGTTCGAGTTGCTAACGCTGGGCTCCTAGGTTGTTGCCTTGGTTGTCTAAATGACTAGTAAAATAGAATTATGATTCTACTATTCAGTAATATTTTCTTATAGTTGCTGCTACTTGGCGTAAACATTTATAGATTTGCAATCTTACATTGTTATTACAGTTAATTATATTTTTCCCTATCCTGATCTTGACGCTTTAAGGTGCAACAAGATGGACAAGAACCAGTTAATTGTTTTGACCTTTATGTACATATGACTACATATTTTACTTCTGGTTTTGGCTTTACATTTTAATCCAAATTACTTCTAAATGATGCAGGCGAGCTCTAGATGGGAAAAAAGACAAAGCAAAGTCTTGGTAAGAACTCTCTAAACTGAAAATATCGCAAAAATTTCTAATACAAGGGCTACGATATTGAAATTGGGAAAATTTTTCGCTTTCTGAAATTGGTATACAACCAAATTAGAAAGTACTGAATATTCCGAGTTTTGAGCTTACTCATGAATAATTTTTGTAATAATCGACAAATTACCTTTTATCAATTAGCTTTAACATTTTTCTTAATGGACAAAAAATTTGTTATTTATTTCAGAGACAAGCTAAAGTGAGAATGATGAAGCAGAAAGGTTCTGATAAAACCCAAACATATTGGAGCAACCTTTGGGGCAATGCGACAGACTACGAAAATACTGGTAAGATAGAAAAGAGGAAGCTGCTAGTTTCATGATGGCTCCTAAATATGTTGGCGTTAAAAAATAAAATAATGTTAATCGCGTAAACAGTTAGGTAACTCTTGTGATTGGAAAACATGGCATAAGTTGATCTTTAGATAGTGTATATTATCTCTACGTTTTAATGCAGAACAACCTTAGTTTTTGATGAAAACTATGTACGTCTTATGGCCTTTTTCATGGATTCAGTTTCAAAGTTATCAACCTAAAATGCGGTATGGAATAAAAGACAAGTGATTAATAACTGGAGTTCATAGTTCAAAATCTTGGTGACTTTTATGCTCGATGCTAAGATAATTTGAAATTTGCTGGTGAGATGTTTCAAAATATAGCCTTCTGTAATTGAACTATATGTGATCAGAATTTCTATGGTTGTTGCAGAGGAAGAAAATAAAGAGAGGGCACGACGAACTGCAGCTGCTGCGCGAAGATGGAGAGAGTATTCGAGAAGGGGTGCAGACAAACCCCCGACCTTCAAACTTCCCGAGGCAGTCTCTAACAATGACCAGTGAGCAAATATTTGCAATATACATGTAAATATCATTAGTTGAAGACGAGATATGTGCATTCTAACAATATGTATTCCATCTATGTATGTATAAAAACAACCAAACGCGTAATTTAGATCATTCAAAACTGAACAAGATTAACGAAACACAAGAAAGAAATATTCTAGTGAAGAAAAACTCGAATTTTTCATTTTTTGTTTTTTTTATTATTATTGTCGAGTGTTATCAAATCTTCTACCAAACACGTCATCAAAGACTCGATAAATAATGGTTTTTGATGATGCAACTAGGATCATTAATTGCATGTCTTCATTAATGCAAAAANACATATGACTACATATTTTACTTCTGGTTTTGGCTTTACATTTTAATCCAAATTACTTCTAAATGATGCAGGCGAGCTCTAGATGGGAAAAAAGACAAAGCAAAGTCTTGGTAAGAACTCTCTAAACTGAAAATATCGCAAAAATTTCTAATACAAGGGCTACGATATTGAAATTGGGAAAATTTTTCGCTTTCTGAAATTGGTATACAACCAAATTAGAAAGTACTGAATATTCCGAGTTTTGAGCTTACTCATGAATAATTTTTGTAATAATCGACAAATTACCTTTTATCGATTAGCTTTAACATTTTTCTTAATGGACAAAAAATTTGTTATTTATTTCAGAGACAAGCTAAAGTGAGAATGATGAAGCAGAAAGGTTCTGATAAAACCCAAACATATTGGAGCAACCTTTGGGGCAATGCGACAGACTACGAAAATACTGGTAAGATAGAAAAGATGAAACTGCTAGTTTCATGATGGCTCCTAAATATGCTGGCGTTAAAAAATAAAATAATGTCAATCGCGTAAACAGTTAGGTAACTCTTGTGATTGGAAAACATGGCATAAGTTGATCTTTAGATAGTGTATATTATCTCTACGTTTTAATGCAGAACAACCTTAGTTTTTGATGAAAACTATGTACGTCTTATGGCCTTTTTCATGGATTCAGTTTCAAAGTTATCAACCTAAAATGCGGTATGGAATAAAAGACAAGTGATTAATAACTGGAGTTCATAGTTCAAAATCTTGGTGACTTTTATGCTCGATGCTAAGATAATTTGAAATTTGCTGGTGAGATGTTTCAAAATATAGCCTTCTGTAATTGAACTATATGTGATCAGAATTTCTATGGTTGTTGCAGAGGAAGAAAATAAAGAGAGGGCACGACGAACTGCAGCTGCTGCGCGAAGATGGAGAGAGTATTCGAGAAGGGGTGCAGACAAACCCCCGACCTTCAAACTTCCCGAGGCAGTCTCTAACAATGACCAGTGAGCAAATATTTGCAATATACATGTAAATATCATTAGTTGAAGACGTGATATGTGCATTCTTACAATATGTATTCCATCTATGTTTGTATAAAAACAACCAAACGCGTAATTTAGATCATTCAAAACTGAACAAGATTAACGAATCACAAGAAAGAAATATTCTAGTGAAGAAAAGCTCGAAACTTTATTTTCATTTTTTTTTATTATTGTCGAGTGTTATCAAATCTTCTACCAAATTGTTAAGGGATATAATCCCACATCGGATAAAGATGAAAACATAGACCAATTTATAAGAGTTTAGACTACTCTTCTTAATAATGTCGACCTTTTAAGATGAAACTCCAAATCTTGACATGACATCAGAGCCCGTTAAGCTCCAACGAGCAATTCGATCCGATTAAGACTTAAAAAATTGAGCACACAGATTTCAAGATTAGTCTGCTCAAACGAGTCACCATCTTGGGGGGCATGTTAAGGGATAGAATCCCACAACGGATAAAGATGAAAACATAGATCAATTCATAAGAGTTTGGACTACTCCTCTTAATAAGGTTAACATTTTAAGATGGAACTCCAAATCTTGACACAAATACGTCGTCAAAGACTCAATAAATTATGGTTTTTGATGATGCAACTAGGATCATTAATTGCATATCTTCATTAATGCAAAAATTAGTCATGACAGCCATACGGCCCATACCTATATGCTGTTCGACTTTAAATTGAATAATAAATCTTAAACAATATGCTAGTGGATGCAACTCTTACGGATTTCCGTGCAATTTATATGTTAGATAAGCTCAACTTGTTTACCTGTATTTATTTTTAAATATTTAGCTGGATTTGGTTGGTATATTGCCTCAGCCATGTTGCAGCATATGCTTTGTGTGTTACCATCAAAGTTAGTAACTTCTCTCAATCAATAATGCTAATACCCCGTTTGATCTACATTATTATTTCATTAAAATAGAAAATATGATCGTTATCCATTACATCAACATTTAAATTTTCTATCTCTTATGTGGGCTCTAATAACGGCTATATTTTTCATTTTCATTCTACAATAATTTGGCTCAAACAGGGGCTAATAAGAATGTTTATACATTTAGGTGGCCATAATAATACTAATAGAGGTTATCCACTGGGTAAGAATCATTCTCAATGAGTCGTACGGATTTATCCAATTAAACTCGAGCAATGGACTAGAAATCTTGATCATCAATCACTCTACAAAGTCGTAAGACCATCTATGTAGGCTAACAGCTATCTCATGCCAGAAGGTCGATGAACTTGGTGACCGATGACAATCGCAACCTTGGTAAATGACGATTGTAACTATATCGCTCCTAAGAAAGTAAAAATTCTTATTAGGTAAGTTTTGAATCGTTTGACCCATCCGTGCTGATCTGAACAATTATTGTCGTGTACTCCGTCATTCTTCCGAGTGACACGTATCCAAAAGGGTTATGCCACTAGACTCAAGCTAATATGAGTGGCATTTAATATATGGATCTATTTGGTTATGAAAATGCATTGACAATAATTATGTTTAGGTTAATCTTTGGATTAATAGTTAGGCTATCCTTTTTTATGGGTGGAGCCGGACAATGCTAGTTGATTATAAAATATTTTTGTATTATACTATTATTTAAAAAAAATTAAAAATCTCTATTTCAATTTTTCATACGTATCAAGGATCGATTTACACGTCGGATTCCACTATTTTAAATAATTAGCATTAATAAATTCCGATTAGGAAACGTAATTGGCTATATTTTTATTAACTTATATTCAAAAAATGCACAATTTGAGGAGCTTATAACCTTAGCCAAATGTGCTCGTATTACATTTAATCGTCGTTAGTGACCATTCATCACAAACAACAATGTCACCAATTTTTATTTTACTATATATTTTTATTAAATTTCTATCAAGGGGGTGGTTCAATTTTGTCTCCCACTTTGAAAATCCCATTACATTGTAAAGCTAACTATACTTTACAACTAGATCCCATCTCAATTTACTTGTCTTTACTTGCTTTCCAAATCGACCGTTGCTACAAAGTACTATGTGAATCATTGTCACAAACAATTTCAAAATCAAAATTCTAAAAGCATCCAATTCTAAAGTTTTCGTCAGGTGTGAGATTCTTTGTGTTCGACAAGTATAGATGAAGAAAAGTTCAAATCGATATTCTTCTAGATCTTGACTTTTCTCGATGTGCGATATTAAAGGTCTTGAAGTTCAACTACGTGCGTTTGATTGAATATACAACCACAAAATAGCAGTTTTAGTCATTTCATCCTGTAAAACTTAGGAAAATTCGCATGGATTATTTTAATCTCGAAAAACCTTCCAAAAATTAAGCAAAACGAAAAAACTTCAAGAGTGAGAAATGAGATAAAAAAAAAAACATGGCACAATTAAAGCGTGGTAGAATCGACATGAATTGAAGATTTCTCGAGAACTTGTTTTTTCAAGACAAGCATAAAGAAAATGTCTCGAAGTCCAAGTACATGAGTTCCGATTGAAGATATCCAACCACAAAACTACTTATTCAAGTCATTTAATCCTATTAAAAACATTACAAACTCCCCTTAATTATATCAATCTCAAAAAACTCCCCAAAATTAAACAAAATAAAAATTCTTTAGTGAGAAATTAGATAAAAAAAATTCATGGCATAAATAAGTACTAGAATCCATATGAAAGAAGTCTACCTCTAGAATTTTTTTATTATCGACGGTCCTAAAGAAAGTGTTTCGAAATCCACATACACTAGTTCGATACTTCGATTGAATATGCAATCGCAAAACTATCAATTGTAGTCATCTAAACCCGTAAAACTTCGAAAAATTCAGCTTAATTGAAATCTCAGAAAACTCAAAAAAAAAAATTAGATAATTTCTTCAAGGTGAGCAATGATATAAAACCATGGTACATTTAATTGTTAGAATCTTTCTAGTTTTAACACATTTACAAACTTTTGACAAATATTATCTTACAGTTGCAGCAACAGTATGAGCCCAAAACCTAAGATGATCTTTCAATTCCATTTCATTACCAAAATCTGGAATTCTCCAATCCCTCATCAATTGATTCTTCACTCTCTTTTCATCTTCCAAAACATCCCATGCTTCAGAAAGATATGGCCTTGAAACTTTAACAGATTTCTCAATTCCCTTTTCCTCCCATTTTCCATCCCCTTTTCCCCCCAGTCTTTGCAATCCAGGGATTATTGAGACCAAATTTGAATCCTTATCTTCATCTGAAAACACAAATCCCAGATCCATAAACCCTTTTAATTCTTCAAATTCCAGTTCTGATAAGCTTCTGCTGCTGTTTTTCTTCATCCTGCGCTTCCTCTTTTCTTCTGTTCTTGAAGCCTTTTTCTGTTCAAATTCTTCAACTTCTTTACCAGAAAGTATAGTTTGAAGCTTAGGAACAAGAACAGATTTGGGAGAAGAAGAATCCGAAGAATTTGAACAGTCTTTAGAGCTTAAAAACTGATCACTGGAAGATTTCTTCATGAGGGTTTTGATTCGATTCAGCTTTGGTTTGGCATCAACTTCAAGAACTGGATCTGTTTTCACTTTACACAAAGAGGGTTTTGGTGAGAAAATCCCATACTCAAACCAGTAAGAATCTAGGAGATTAAGAACTGCTTCTGCAGCTGACATTGATTTTTGGTTCTGAGAAAAAGAGAGAAAAAAACAAAAAAAAAAAAAAGTGTCGGAAATTTGTTTGGCTTGTGAGGATGAGGACACCTAATTTGCTTATGTGTGTATATATAGTGAGTGTATTGCATTATTTGGCATCCTTCATCACTAATATTGGAGAATTATGTGGAAAGTTTATTAAACCAATCCACGTGATTTTGTTATGTCAACATTATACAATAATAATATTTTAAGTTTTATGGTCGAAATACGTAATAATTTATAAACTCGAAAGGTTTGAGAAGATGCTCACAATAGAAGTCGAGAATGAACTTGTAACACGGGAAATATGTTAAAAAATGAATGATGGTGTTTTTCCTTTATTTTTCAAAAAGATATAAGTAGTGGGCACATGTCAAAAATTGGGTCCAACTTTGAGAAAATAATTTATCTGCAAAGTATGAAAGGAATATAACAAGAAAATAAAATTTCATTAGCATATAATATTTTGTGACTTGAGTATCAAATCAAATGATTCATTGCATCCTTTGATGCTTCTCTATCTTGACAAATAGGAGATCGATTTGAAACTCGCAAAGGACTACACAAATGGACATTACAACGGTGGAGTCGGATTGCATTAATGCATTTAACGACATTTGAAACCTCAACCTTCATGCCTCGGAGGTGGTTATCAATACCAACATTGGAGACTCGTGGTTTTCTTTTATATATATTTTCATATTAGATTTGAAGCAAATTGGAGTCGTCCACGTTCTTATTGAACACAAGCTTCTTCTTTTTTGTCACTACCCGTCAGCAGAGCCCCGACTACGTTGAGGGGCGGAGACCCGACCATTGTGAGTGCTAACTTAATAAATCTCGTTCCATGTGCAGTAGCCTGCAAAATTGAATAAAATTCTCATTTGGAATAAAAGAATGCCAAATAATAAATTAGCATATGGAGTTAATGATTCTATTAAATCCTTTATTAGGAGAGCTTTCTTTTCACTAATATTAGATCCATAATTCTTTATAGTTCTAATAATTATAGTGGGGTCCAAATTTTATGAGTAAAGTTGAAGAATCATTTGGCGTGTTTATCTTAAGATACACGCGTAAGGTAAGACTCTTATTCATGACCCAAATGATGTCCCACATTGATTCGAACAAATAATTTATTACCAATAATTGAATTAAAAAATATTCATTGACCAAGATAAGGGATAGTTATATCACATGTTCATATTAATGGCTCATTCGAACTAATATACGAATATTTAAAAACTAAGATTCATATCGGATTAAAAAAAAATATCGAAATGATTTGAACTTTGGAATAATTTCTATACAATCTAATTAGATGAATGTAAATTAAACGATACATTTTTTTTTTCTATACGAGGTCATCTTTGTAGTAAGTGTTTGAAGAGAGAGATGAATTTGAAGACTTATAAAATTCGAGTTTGTAACCGATAAAGCAATCCTACGATCATCATAAAATAGATATAAAGCACATTCATCACATTTTTAAATAATTTTTATTTTTATATATAAAGCTACAATAATTATATGATATCCCTTTTAAAGATTCTAACCTAAACATGTTTCACATCGACTTTGGTTAATAAACATGACGTCCAAACTCTAATTTATGAGTTGTAGTTGAAGTAAAATGTCAAAAATACGTTAAAACGCGAAAAGGGTTTAAACCGGATAACCATATCGCTCGAGCGATAAGCTAGCGACATGTCCATTGCTCGAGCGTCAGACGGGTGACAGGGGAGCAATCAAATCTCGAGAGAAAACATGTAGGTGTTGCTCGAGCGATAGGCTAGTGAAAATACGGTGACTTTTCTTCCCGATCCGTAATTTCAACATCTTCAAGTCCAATACAAATTCTAATAGGACTTTCAAAGAGAATTTCAACTTGATTAACATTCCAAAATGAAATCCTCTTGAAGTGCACTTCAATTAGAATTATTCAATTACTTCAATAAGAAATTCAGGTCACACACAAATTCTAACAAAATGTAACACTACTTTTAAGTATAAAATCACTCCAATTAGCGCGTAAACATTCACCTAATTAATTCATAAATTAACAATTTACGTTCAAACTCAAAAGTATATTGATTCTCACGAGCACGTTGTCAGTGAGTAGCTCCAAATTAAATAAAAAAATGTCGCTCTTTTTTGTTTTTTTTCTTCCCCCTCCCCCTTTCTTTTGACTTTGAGAAAAGATAAAGCAAACAAAAATCACGTGTGAAATATTTGAAAACCCACAAGAATTCTATGAAATCAAGATGAGGAACACGTGACAACAATTTTGCTTTTTTCGCTTAGTTCAATTACTCGATAAATTGTTCACGAATATTATTTTGATACGAGAGCTTTCATCTCTAGTCTCATTTTATTTTAATTACGTATTGACTCGAATATTATAAGTCACATTATCTGCTTTCACGTTAATTAAGATTAAAAGACGGTTATTAATTTGAATGGCGTTGATGAATAGAATGTATAATCATTAATTTTGGAAAAATTTATGCAAGAAATTAATATATTTCGATCTATCAGTTACGTTGTGAATCGTTAGATAAGAATATATTTTCGATTTTTGTGTTAAATAAAAAAGAGTGGTGTTCTAACAGTTTTGCATCTAAGGTCCAAATGAGGAATTAAAGGCCCAGATGAAAGAATAAATCATGCCCAAGAGGATAATTTGGAAAAGCCCATATGAAGATTTTCAACTTCAAAGATGGGGGAAAAATGTTTATAATTATCATAGTTTAAGATTACGGATCTAAAAAGGAAAAAACTCATGGATCAAGCTTTATCTTTCATGAAATCAAAAATCAGGCTCAAATGTTTAAATTTACAAAACTCAGGTTTTTATTTGAAATATAATATAATTGATCCCCCACCCCACCCCATCCC
>CAIGRF010076374.1:57168-69437 GCA_903798235.1 Fraxinus ornus | reverse complement strand
TTTAAATCGGTTAAAACGCATATTTGTAACCTAAAATATTGAATCAAATGTAAAAAAAAAAAAGGGCTCAAGTGGCTTAGCCGAGCCGTGGCTCGGCTCCGGCTTGTGAACAGTAAAGAGGCCACTGCCTCTTTTATAATATAGTTAGAAATACATAATTTGTGAAAAAATAATAATAAATGTGTTAACTTGATTTGTGAAAAGTAAAACTTGAAAACATGCTTATTTCTAATTTTCCCTTCAAAGTTTCATATTGAAAGTTGCTAAAGTTTATGCCACCAAATTAAAAACAAGAAAAGAAGATTTTTTTCAAAATAAAAAGTTTACATTTAGATCTGTAATTTTTTTCAAAAATAATTGTTCTAAACTTTTTATTGTCTTTTATTTAAAGATTTCATTAACATGACATCGAGCTTTCGCACGATTATTACGTGTTTTAAGTATAAACAACTTATGTATATATACTGGTTCAATTAAAAGAGTAAAATCTGAAAAATAATTAAATGAATCAAATCATTGCATAAAACTTCTTGTCGTTAAAGACTTGCCTTTCTTTCTGTCTTCGCTCTTTTCTCTTGCCGATCTATGCTATATCGCCTGGTACTGTCTTTCTCGATGCCTGCTTTTCTACATGGAGCACCCCAACCAGCTGCTTCGCAAGAAATTCCGGTGCCAATTACAATTAGTTTGCCCAATATGAACAAATATTTATTCTTCTATATTACATTTATAAAATAATAATAATAATAATAATAATAACAAATAAATATAAAAAATTTGTGAGTTTATTAAATGTATTTCTTTTTCTTTTATTTTATCAATAGCAAGATGACACCCGTGCTCGCTGGTAGTTGTGTAAGACTGTGAGTTCTTAATTATGGTTTAAAAAATTGAATATGATTAACGAATCAACTAACCAATGATTCACTAATAAAATGTTGAGTGGTGATTGTCATCCCACATTATTGTTATTAATCAATCTTATCATGTATAAATATTCCAATTAGAAAATAATTACATATAATTGTGTATTCATTATTTAAAAGATGGGGCTGTTCTCTTCGTATTTTCAATTTTCAGTTTTGAGTTTTGAAATCATTTTGAGTTTTGTGTTTCGAGTGTCCATTTTAGAATTGTTGAAAATGTATTCTTTTTGTCATTTTGAAAAATTATTTTCAAAAACCCAAAATTGAAAATTTTGGCCAAGTTATAACTGAAAACACCCAAAACGACAAATTTCGTTTTGGATTTTCCTTGTAAATTTTAAACTTATTTTCAAAAACGCATTTTAGAAAATAGGAAAGAGAACGCGTTTTCACTGTTTTGAAAAAAACGAAAACAGAAAACGGCTTGAAAACGGTAAAGAGAACATGCCATTGAGTGTTGGAGAAGTGACAAATTTATTTGTTCAAATTTTGAATCTCAATGTCAATTTGTCACACGCTAGATGACTGAACATTTTTTATAAAATAATGAATCAAATTATTGTCGAGCTTTATCCTTCAAGGTAGGAGGAAAAAAAACCGCATCTTGAGTCATCGTTGACACCTTGAAACTTGAAACTTTAACTAGCTCTAGAAAATGCATAAGATGGTAATGTGGATTTTCATCGACCGATTGAAAAAGAATATTATTTCATAACAAATTGATGACATCTGACGTCAATTGAAAGTTATTGTGCCCATATGGAGAGTAGATGATGTTGGATTGATTCTCAAAAATTGGGGATATCATAAAATCACCAACAATCATATCATCGATTTCGACTTTTGGCACTGCAGTTGCACTGGTCGAACAAAGGTGCATCTAGTGGATTACGAGTATGGTTGTTGTTGTCACTCACAATGTTGTGTTGCTACTTTCTTGTTAGCCCTTGTTTGCATAGTCTACGGTGAAAAGTAACTTCAATTTATTATAAAAAGTTATTTCTTGAATTGCTTTCTTATTCTTCTTCAATTTCTAGAATGAATATTTCATGATTCTTATCTCTCTATGAACTTGTATCTTGATGTCAATGATGTTATCAAAGTGTAGAAAATGTATTATGAGGATTTTCGTTCAGTTTTAGTCCTTCCAATTACCTCTGGATCGGTCCTTCATCTTCTAGACTCTTTCTCTTTGGTCCTTCAACTTCTATCTTTTTCAAATTTGATTCTCCAAGTGTTGAGAATGTTCAAGTTGGTAGCTCTTCAGTTCCACCATTTTAGAGCCAATCACCTCCTTTATGTTCGTTTTACCTCCAAGTCGGGATTTCACTTATAAAAGTATTATATACTCTAAGTAGAGATCCTCCCAAATACTCAATATTCATCACGTTTCAAAGTATAGATAACATGTAAAACACGCTTATCGTTAGCATTTGCTGATAATGAAATTCTTTATTTCATGAAAAAATGAAGAAACAGAAAACATAACAATGATCTCTCTCTCTCTCTCTCTCTCTCTCTCTCTCTCTCTCTCTCTCTCCCTCTCTCTCTCTCTCACACAATGAAATTTTGAGAAAGTCATAACATCTTTTGGCAAGATCTTCAGGAGAAGATTTTAAATTTTAGTTTTGACGGAAGAGTCCAAGTAAGTGATCACAAAGTATTTCGACTAGAGAATTAAATTAAAATTACAAATTAATAATTAAATTCATTTATTGTATGATTCAAGTTGACATCATCGTAGTGCCGTTCTTCATTATACGTTCGATCCTATGTTGAAATTAAAGATGTACATGTCTTATCAATTATGATTCAAGTCTACTTAGGCACAATTCCTCGGGAGATCAAACCTAACAAATTTGGTCCTTGTCCGAGTTGTGTTGGATCTCAAGACTTGGAATGAGGAAAACACTATATTCCGTACATCTAGATAAGACCATTACATTTTCAGGAAGTCCATTTTGAGACGGAAGATCATATGTGACATTAAAGTTTCATACATTAGTAACGTAATCCACCATGTGTGATACCCGTGTCCACATGGATTAATTGCTAAAACATGAGAAAATACTTTTATCACCCTAAGCATAATATTTGAAACGAAACGTTGATGTCACACATGATTTTCTATTAAAATGGACGATGGTTTAACATAGTGGTAAACTGAAACAAGTTCGAAAGTTCGATAAATTGAATAATAAGATTCAAAGTTTAGTGGTATAAATAATACTAAGCATAAAGTTCAATAATTATTGTTATAATTAACTCCAACTCCTTATAATCTATCTAATCCAAATATATAATATTTTATAAAATATTTGTTTTGTGTATTAACTGCCAATGTGAGGGCCCCCCTAAATATTTTTATACTAATATTTAATAGTTGAATGTGTCAAAATTATTTGTGAATTGTCTAGCACGTTATATTGAATTACTTCTCTGCCAATCTGTCAACGTGACATCTCCCGACTCCCATATTAAAACTCACAAATTCCACCGTTTTCCCCACTTCACACCAACTATTTCCAGCCACCCCACCCCACCCCATCCCCCATAGATATACATACACAATATATATTTGTACATATTCTTAGTCTTGTATGAAAATGGAAGCTAAGTTTCAAGAACAAGAGCCTCAAGAAAATGATGTTGATTCTCCTCTGTCTGGTGATGAAGCAACTGAAGAAATTTACGAGCCATCCACGAAGAAAAGGTTTGATATTTTGTTTCTTCAACATTTTTTTCGTCAGATATGTGTAAATCCTGGCTCCGCCACTGCAAATGAGTAGATATTTGAATTTTTGTGTATTAGGAAGGGAGCAAATAAGAGGGTGGTGACAGTGCCAATTGGCGACGGCGGCCGGAGTAAAGGGGAGGTGTATCCACCGCCGGATTCTTGGTCTTGGAGAAAATATGGACAAAAACCTATAAAGGGTTCACCTTATCCGAGGTAAAGAATTGTTATATTTCAACTATTTGGGCATATTTTCTTGTTGTAGCTGCCGGCCTTCGGCAAATTAGGTGGCAGGGAAAGGCAGAGGAACTGCCGGCCGCCGGCGGATTGGGTAGCAGGGTATGATTTTATTGAAAAGAGTGTGGGTAGATTATTATATTGGCGGCTTTCACATTGACATTATTGAATGGGGTCATTGATTAGTAGTTGAAAATTAGTTAATCTTTGAGTTTTTGGTATATTAAAAAACAATTTCTTAGGAGTTGTTTGGCAATTTTTTGATAAAAATTTAGCAAATTTTTGTAGAAGTTGATTTAATGTGTGGTTAGAAGTTGATTAAAGTTGTGAATCTCAATAAATGTTTGGTTAAATTAATATTTTACCAGTTAGAAAGACAATGAAATTTTAGAATTTTTTAATCACATAAGCACTTAATAAATGATTGGATAATTTTGTGAGTTCACATTTAGAATTAGAATAAGTGAAAATTATAGGGACTAAGTGTTTTCAACATCTCAATCCATACTTAGAATTACTAGTTTTTCTTTCAAAAATAAGATATAATTAAAATTCTAAATATTAATAATAATATTATAAAAATTATTTCACATATCCATCCTCTCCCTTCTTTCTCTCTTCTCTCACCATCTCTCCATCCTCTTGCGGCGATGAGGGGCCGCGTACGGCACGGCGCGGCACGCACAAGCGATGCACCACTGATCTTCTGTCTCTCTTTTCTTTCATCTTAGAGGACATGCTCATGTAGCACTAATTTGAGCGCTACACGCAATGGCACTTTAAGATCGCTATTGTGTAGCACTAATCTGAGCGGTGTGTCTATGGTAGTTGATTTGAAAGCTTGAATTCCTATTACCAATTTGAGTGGTGTAGCTGTGGTGGTTGATTTGAAAGCGTGAATTCTTGTTACTAATTCGAGTGACGTGGCTATGGTGGCTGCAACGATGAAAGCGTTGCTTGTTACTGAGTTGATTTTATTAGTACTAAGTATTGCAAATGGTGGTGTGGTGGTTATGGTATTGGTGATGGTAGTTAGGTTGATTTTATTAGCATTGTGTGTTGTAAATGGTGGTGTGGAGGGATGCTTGTTGGTTGTGGCGATGGCGTCGTGGTGTTGGTGGCGCTGGTGGTCAAGTTGAATGAAGAGTGTTTGTAACTAATAAATTGGTTGATTTGTGATCAATAAATAATATGTGATTTAAAAAATGTGTTTGTGACTCTCACTTTATTAAGTTGTGATCGAGAAATAATTTGAGACCAATTAATTAGATATTTTTATATCGTTAAATAAGTTGTGACTTATAAATTTTGTGATTTGTAACCTATAGAATCTTTGATTTTGTTACCGATTAATAAATTGTGACCTAAAAAACTTTTGATTCGTGATTGAAAAATAATTTGTAACTAATTAATTCGATAATCTGTAACCAAATCATATAGAATTATGACTTGATATATTTAATTAATAAAATATATTCATAATTAATTGTTTCATAAATAAATTTAATAAAATCTGATTTTTAAAATTTTAAACTTTGTTTTCTAGTTTTGAAATGAGTCATAATTAGAATTTTAGATATGAAATTTTCCCTTAGAATAATGTATAGGCAATGTCATGCAAAATTAGACGAGACATACAATGAATAAACATATTCTAAGTTTCTCTTTTTTAATCATGGCCAAGTAGGATGTCGTTGTCCTTTTGGGTTAAATAAGGTTCTATTGCCATTACTTTAATTTTGTATTCACTCTTCACTTGCTTGCCAACCATTTTGTTATGTTTCGTTTGTTCATCTCTTAATTTGCTTTGACGACAATTGTGTGAAAGCACTAAGGGTCAGTTCTCTTTGCCATTTTTAAGCCATTTTCAGTTTTCGAAAATACTGAAAACACGTTTACTTACCTATTTTCAGAAATGAACTTTCAAAAATGAGTTTAAAATTTACAAAGAAAATAGAAAACACCAAAAAAGTCGTTTTGACTATTTCAGTTAAAACCAAGCCAAAACTTCATTTTTTTTTTTTGAAAACAATTTTTCAAAATGACAAAAAGAACGCGTTTTCTACAATCTGAAACTCGACACTCAAAACACAAAATTCAAAATGAATTCAAAACTCAAATCTGAAATACGAAGAGAACGACCCCTAAATCTCCTAAGAATGAAGCTGATATTTGTTTGTAAAATGGATTTGAGTGATTTATTTAACAAATGGAACTTATCAACATTACCAAAAAATGGACAGAGTAACAATAAGAAATTGAGTAATAAATACAAAAGAAATGGAGGGTAAAAAGAAAATAGACAAAGTAACACCAAGAAAATGGATGCAAAGTTGAGACAAGAGTTGGACTCTTTGTCCTTATGCTTATTTTGCCCCACAACAGTTCTACGGGTGATGACAATCAACTCTCAAGATACAATGATTCTTTCTTGTGTTCGTAACACACCAAAACACAAGAACAATAAGCCAAAAAGATGGCTTTTGTACTCCTATCGAATGAATTGAAAAACATATTTTTATGCAGAATTTCGGCTAAAGAAATATGATTTTTTATGTTATACTATGATTGCATATGATTGAGATGGGTTAAAGGATGTTTAAATGGTCTTATTTATAGAGGAGGACAGTGAAGAAACACGTCCAAAAACTCAACAACCTTTGCTAAGGGTTGCAGTCTTTGCTGTCGCTCACCTATCGTCTGTGCGTCGCTCGAGCGCCAAAAGCAGAGAGTCTATCGCTTGCCTGGTGCTGGGCTTTCGCTCGAGCGACAGTCTTAGGTGAAAAACATTCGATTTTTCCTCCAATTTTGGTTTCTCATTCATTAGTAATTGATTTTGAGATTTCAAATATACCAGACGATTTACTCGACGAGTAGAACAAGTTAGTCTATTTATTTCCATAATTTGATTACTAGATCAAGTCTGAATATTTGACCGAAAATGACATGAAAGTCACTTTTCATATATTTCATGGTTTCATACTAATCATTTTAAAAAAAAAAACCAAATTCCAATAGATGCCACAGGACAAAAGGCAATGAGCTTGTATTGATCACTTCACACAATGTTAATATGCATTACATGACTTCTAACTATACCAACATGATAACACAATTCTAATCTAAAACAAAAATCAAAACAAGGTGAAGTTACGGTACAAATTTCTGCCGAAAATGTCCCAAAAAGATAGGGTTTTCTCAAGCAAAAACTCAAGGATCAAGTGATTAGTTGAACAAAACTTAGATAAAGATTTGAAGGTGGAGATGTATAAACGGTATGGGTGATGAGCAAGTCACAACTCTTGCCAATCATAATATCATTTGTGTCCATGTAGGGGAATGAAGCAAAAGATTGTTGAGGTCGATTGTGACATGGTGGAATACTTTGGAGTCAAGAAGCCAGCTAACCGAGGCATTGTCCAATGGGGTAGAAAAATGAGCGTGTCGTAGATTTAGAGGTCAACGATAGACAAGATAATGAGAGAGTGTAACAATGGTATGTCTGTGATTGGGCATGCTATGGGTGAAGTTGAGTCAGTGCTATGCAAAGGCGGCAATAGTCGTGGTGGGTGCGCTAAATAGTGGTCTTTTAGAGCTGTTCGGCATGAAGGAGAATGTGTTGGATCGACCAGGGTGAGTGAAAATTTGATTTGTTTGGTTCGGATTTGTGGGCAAAATGATCAGCCAGCTCGCATAGTGGTCTTGTTGAAGATGAGCTTCAAAATTGAGAAGTTTTTCATGTAGCTCATCAAAAGATATTGATTTCTCACAGGTACTAATAGTAGAGACGGTATGCTCGTATGCATTGAGCAATCTAGAAATTTAATATTTAAGGGATCACACTCTATAGACGAATCCGTGAGGGCAAGTTCGATTATGGTTTCAATGCCTTTGGAAAGTTGACAAACTGGCCTTTTAGTTGCATGATATATACGGCCTAACAAGGGCTCGACATATATAGTTGATAGTTAGAGTGGTCCATGTTTCTCAAGATTTTTGGGAGGATGCATATATGGAGAGGGGGAGGCATTGATGATGTTAAAGAGACAATCTTGGCCTATCCAGAGAGCATAGCTCGGTTGACGGATGAGATGCCATTGACAAAGAGGGTGGGCGATGGGCACGGCCAGGATATGTGGACAAAGTCCATGGGAAAATATGTTATTCAGAAACATAAACTTCTTTATAAATTGTCTCCCAATAAGAATTTGAATAGAATAGCTTTCTATGTTACTTTCTTGTTGTCACTGAGTTTTCATTTTCTTGGTATTTTCTAGTTATTTTAAGTAATTTAATGCATTGCAGGGGATATTATAGGTGTAGCAGCTCAAAAGGGTGCCCAGCTAGAAAACAAGTAGAGCGGAGCCGCCTTGAACCCACCAAGCTCCTAATCACCTACTTTTGTGAACATAACCATCCTCTCCTAGCCACCACCAAACACCACCACCTCTCCGCAGCTGCCTCCGCTGACTCCACCTCCTCACTTCCAGCCAAATTCCTTCCAGAGGAATGCGCCATCTTCGCAAACCAACTGGACTTGGAGCCAGTCGATAATGGTTTTGCCGAGCTTGCCGGAGAGCTTGGATGGTTAGCCGACGTAGGATTCCCCGTAATGGACTGCCTGACCCTTGTGGAGCCTTCATGGGCTCATTCGGATGTGGAAGTCTTCATGCCTATTGGTGAAGAGAATGAGTCTTTATATGGTGATCTCGGGGACTTGCCAGAGTCCTCAGTGGTCCTCCGGCAGTGCGGTGTAGAGACACCATGTTGTGGGGCACCTGATAATAGAAATGCTGACAAACTTCGAACGTTATAAAGATCAAAGTAAATAAATGTGAGATCACATTTTCATTTCCTCCTTCCATGTACAGATTTTTTTTTTTTTTTTTTAAAAAAAGTAGCTTTTTAATTTTTGTTTATTTTTAATTTACGTAAAATAATCAAATATTGCTTACAGTTTACCTTACCAAACGAGCCATTTATGGCTTACATTCAAGTCACCATTTTATCTAGGATTAGAAAGAACAGAAGCCTGTGGTGGCTCAGAAACCATAGGAGGAACTAATACAGGATGTGATAATGCATGACTGAAATAGTAACTGATATTCTCTTCTTCAACTTCCATTACACCTTCTAAAACTTTCGCTACAATAGACATTGTAGGCCTTCTCGTGTGATCGTCCTGCAAACACCAAGCCGCGGTCTTGATCATCCTCAATACTTCTTCCTCATGATTCCTCATCATTTCTTCGTCATAATTTCCAATCAGGTCTAGCAATTTGTTTTCTGTTGCTTTTTCTTGCAGAAGTTTAAGTAAATGTGAACTAGATTCTGAACGCATCGCATCAAAATTTCTTCTTCCACAAACTATTTCAAGAAGAACAATTCCAAAACTGTAAACGTCAACTTTGATTGTGATCCTTAGAAGTCCCCATTCTGGAGCAATGTATCCAGGAGTTCCTCTCATTGTTGTTTGGATTTGGCTTTCGTCTCGTTCCATAAATTTGCATAACCCGAAATCAGAGACCTTGGCGTTGAAATTTTCGTCCAAGAGGATGTTATGTGGCTTTATATCGAGATGAACGATTTTCTGATGGCATTCTTCATGTAAATAAGCTAATCCTTTCACTATATCAAGCACAATTTTTTTCCGGGTTTGCCAGTTGAGCGGATGTGACGATGATCCCTTGGCTGTACAGAAAATCCAATTATCTAATGATCCATTCTTCAAGAATTCATAAACCAGAAGCCTGCAATTTTTTTCAGCACAAAATCCAATCAATTTCACCAGATTAAAATGGTGGATGCTTCCAATCGATTGAACTTCAGCTAAGAACTCCTTGGTTCCGTGGCTTGGTTTATCCAATCGTTTCACTGCAATATCAGTACCATCTCCTAGCCTTCCCTTGAACACAGTTCCAGACCCCCCGCCTCCGATCTTCTCCTTGAACTCCTCGGTTGCAAATCTTAGTTCTCCATACGAGAACCTCATTGGCATCCCTGGAATTTGTCCTATGCATTCCTCATTGTGACCAATATTATTATTTCTTCTTCGAATCATCGAAAACATGAGAATCATAATGCATAAAATGACAAATGCACCAGCACTTGAACCAGCTGTTATTGCTGTAAAGTTTGATTTTTTTACAGATGGTGGAGACTGTGGTGCTAGTTCTGGTATGTCATGAGGAATCTGTACCTTAATATATGTTCGGTATGAGAAATCAGTACGAGGAAATGTTGATTCTCTGATG
The DNA here is from genome assembly GCA_903798235.1 of Fraxinus ornus. NCBI lineage: Eukaryota > Viridiplantae > Streptophyta > Magnoliopsida > Lamiales > Oleaceae > Fraxinus > Fraxinus ornus. Next base: position 59,286 of record CAIGRF010076374.1, on the reverse strand, counting down.
GATAGCATCTTGACTGGCAAAAAACAATAACCATCATCCGTAATGTTTTGATAACTGAAAAAGGCAGCACCACACGAGCAATTCTGCAGACAGGCCTCTTTGCATTGGTCTATATCCTTGATATTTGCAAATGCAGCTCCCAAATCAATCACATTGAAGAAAGTAAGTTTTAGAAACAAAATTACTCCATCAGATGAAGGGATGACATTATATTCACCATAATTCCATTGAGCTCTTGTTCCCAATTTCACAAGGAGTCCTACTTGGCTGAACTCTGCAAAAACCAATTCATCGGCACTTCCCACGTTTTGAGTTGGCAATAACTGGTAATACATTAGCGGAGGTCCTTGATCCACTTCAGTATATGCAGCAAAACCTAACGCCAATGTTATAGTAACATAATATGGACCCTGAGACCAGTTGGATTGAGAAGAACTTACAGTTAATCTTTGACCCTCTTTCAGTTTCTGACCAACAAGAAGTGTATCGGTTGGATGATCAAAAGATTGCCAAACGGGGAGTCCTTCATCCTTGAAGAGAATTAAATTTCCTGAACTTGAAATATTAATACCAGCCACAGATGAAGTGTCAGTAGACCACATTTCGAGGCCATCAGAATTTAGCAGAACCAAACCTTCTTCTCTTGTAACCTGCAGAATCGTGTTCTGCGGCACTGGATGGCCTCTATTTGCCGACCAAACTGCACTGAGATCATTTCCACCAGCAACAACAACTGAGAACAAGTAATAGGTACAAGTATCAATGCAGTAGAATCCGCACATAACTGCCTGACTTTTTTCACTCGTTTGTCTTAGGAGTACTGTTCTTGTGTTTGATCCATCACTGCCTCGATATATCAAATTGTATTCATTAAGCCATTTTATATGTGGCAGAGTTGAGTTAAGGTAGAATATAGGGCCGGGAAATTCTGGAGAATTGAGTTGAGCATAGCAGAGAGCGAAAAGGGAAGAGAGAAAGAGAGACAAAATGGAAAAGGCCATTGTTTCTATAATGTTTAGTATCTGTACCTTTAATAGTAGTCAAGAGGATAATTGCGCCAGAGCATGCTCATTGACAATCATGTGAGGACAATTGCATGGCGTACTTGAAACCATCTCTCTTCGTAGCAGCACATGCAGATTTCATCCATCTCTGGTTAGCAACCTCGTGTAGTTGAAAATTTACGGGTTCTCTTATTGAAAAAAAATTATCTTGCCGTCGATGTTGACAAGAAAGGTGATGGAGAGTAACAACAAAAGATCATGAGTTTAATAATCAACCTGATTGGAATCTTTCATACTCGAAAGGCCGGCTGTATAGATTATTGAATTTAATCGTTTTATAATGGCAAATTATCAAGTAAGTAAAGTCATGCAAGGCCGGCCTTTTAGATTCTTGATATTACTTGGTCTCCCTTATTATCTATTTAAAGGGTAAAATATCGGTACCTCGACTTTATACAGTGTCAAATCGGCATTCATTAGTCCCTTAACTCTACCAAAAATAGAATACCGTCCAAAATTACAAACGGACATACAACGTGTACGGGATTGATGATGTGACATCCCATCTTGACATTATTTAGACACCTAATATGCCAACAAGGATAAAATCATACCGTTCTTCTAAAGTGCTTACAAGCTTCAAATGCAATAAAAACATATTTTCCTTGAGAAAAATGTTACTATTTTATCCATGTTGACATCTTAGGTGTCAAAATAACATCAGATGGGATGCCATGTCATTTTTCCATTATTCACGTGTGTCGTCTATATTAAGTTTGGACAATCTTTTTTGGTACTATCAAAGTTCATGACTTGAGTGACTAAAGGAGTCTCATATTTAAAGTTTGGGGATGTTATTCGACACGGTGTAAGAGACCATTAAGGTTTTTTACATGTTATTCACCCTAAGGACCACTGAGGTGAGTACCGACTGTAAACTTCAGGATCCTGTGGAATTAGTCGAGGTGCGTGCAAGCTGGCTCGGACATCCACGATTATAAAAAAAAAACATGTTATTCAAATCTATATAATATAGGGAAAATTGCAGCTCTGGTCCCAAACCTTTCAGTTTGTTGCAGATTACACCCAAATCTTTAATTTTTGCGGCCGAAGT
>CAIGRF010076374.1:20586-31719 GCA_903798235.1 Fraxinus ornus | reverse complement strand
ATGTGTATTTGATACTCTAATCTAGAAATAGGGAAGGTTAGTGATATTTTTGTCACGTGGCCCATAAAGATTATACATAAAAGACACTTGTAAAGAAAGAAAGATGATTTTTACTATAATTTGTTACAATTTTTTTTAGTTATTTTTAATAATTAATTATACTTGACTTTACCTAGGCATAATTCTAACTATACATGCTAGTTAAAATTTAAACCTAAGGTTGGATTATTGGGTTAAGGTTTACTTAATGTTAATTGGGTAAGAATTTTTGGAAGCCCAATTGTCAAAATTGCTCAATTAATTTTGAGAAAGAATAATGAAAAGCTCAATTATTCCATTAAATTTATTTTTTTAACAGGTAATCGGTTCGGGTCGGGGCACCATCGCTAAATACCATATCAGCTCCTAAATGAAGCGGTTCATTAAAATCAAAACTATAACCGTCCCATTGTACCATCGGTTCAGTTTTTTTCGCCACATTCGGTTCGGTTAACCTCGGTTTTCGGTTTTAACGATTCAAATTATCATCCCTAACTTAGATGGCTATGGAAACAAACATAAGTTCCCCAAAAAATAAATAGATAATAAAAAGAGGGGTAGAAAGATTTCCTCTTCGCAATGTTGACCCGATGCTATGGCTGGGTCTATGATTAGACCGAGTTATCTATAAGTGTGGGAGAAAATAGTTGGGTTTACAAAAATGAGAGTTTGACAGTCTATTCAGCTCCTGCTTGACAACCATTATTTTAAAACTATTTACTCTACATACTTATTTCTTGACCACACATTCCCACTATAAAATATTATGCACGTAAACTCAAAATTTTTCTATACTTTTTAAACACACACATTCTTCAGAAATTCACCTTTCAAAATTTTGTTTTTGCCAAATGATGACCATCAAATAGGGGTTCAATTGAGATGGGATAGCATTCTTGTAAGTTGTGTACAAGGCAGAGTACCAAACAGAACACAACTTCCTTTATAAGTTAAAGCTCCAAACACACCCAATGATATCCCATAATATCGTATAATTTTCAGATAAAAATTCAACGATTTTGTTCGTTTATGGTGCCGTAAACCTTAAGCCACATCACCTATGAATAAAGCCAAATGTACAGAATAATTGTTCACAAAATTCTTACCAATACTCACAAATGTGTGGGTCCCACTAAAATAAAAAATGCCACCCACCCCTATTGTGAGTGTGTAAATGGTCTGTGAACCGTAATTTCTGTACATCAAGCAGGGTCCTACCAACTATAGGTGGGTGGTTAGAATGAAATTGACTAGTTTAGCACAAGAAACCCAAAATAAATGAAAAAGAGCAGACTTTTAAAAAGTATGGATACAGCTTCAAACTCATAAAAACTAAGGCCAATATTTTCAGTATAATAATGTATTTTATATAGATTTAGGGTAAATAGAACCAAATATTTTCCACAGCAAGCAAGATCATTGATCAAAAGTACGATTCAGCAACATCCTTGAAAGTTAAAGCTTAAATACGAAAACAAAATAACCAGCAGAATAGATGAAGATGCCGTGAAAAAATATAGATAATAGTACGTGTAATTATACGAAATTTAACTATACAAGGATATTGTAGATAAGGATGCGAGAAAACGATCATCTTATCCTCTGAAATGGATCTTAGGTTACAGTTGTTCTTCTTGCTCCACTTGGAATCAATACAGGCTTCAAATCCCTTTTAAAGCTATTCTTGTAATCACTTGTTATGCACGGAATCGGTTATCTTTTCCTATGCTCGGAGTAACTTCATGGCTACGCTTGTAGTGGCTTCCACAGTTACCATCAGAACCACAATCATCATTCTGCAAATATGGCAATTTGCTGAAAGTGATTGCATCGCTAAAATCAGGCCCTTTCTCTAGAAGAACCACACTCTTCAAGAAGCTGTCAACATGAACAGAGCATAGATATTCCTCGGATCTACAGCTGGGGACATCAAGATAATTAACTTGTGCACCAGAATCACAAGAAACCAAACAGCCATCCTTTGTAATCATTGACACTTCACCATCTTTTCTAACCCATAACGGCTTCATAAATCCTCTGCCAAAATCGTGTAAGTTAACATTAAATGGTTTAGTCCAAGACTCCATGTCCCCGTATTCCTTCATCACCCATACACAATATTCGACCCTGGATTCATCACACATAACAAGCGCAAGTGATTCCCTATAGATCACCAATTCCTTACTTTTTTTAGAATCATCTTTTGCCAAACGAGCCGGTAATATCATCTCACCGAATACCTCATCGCGCATATCAAATGATAAAATCAAATCATTACCATCCAAGTATCTAGCAATCCAATGAGTCACCCCATTTATATAAGCCTGGCGCGACCTATTATGTATAATGTACTTGAGGGCCAAATGACTAATGTCTTCCCACACCCCCATGCTCAACCTATAAAGCTCAATCTGGGGCAGGCACCCATTAAAATCAGTATATGTAATCCTCACTACCTTATAGTCCTTGGAAATGGGGTCGAACCCGAATCCAAAAGATTGCATAAAACTTCCATATGAATTATATACCAAATTTGGTTTCGGAAGAAGGACCGACTTTTTAACACAAGGGTTCCAAATAATTATAGTGTTCATATAAAATACTCGATCATCAGAAAGACATAACAACCCGTTGCAGCTACCAATGATTGTGAAAAATGGGTTTATACTTCTAAAGGGGAAATCAAGTGTAAAATGTCGATCAAACAATAGATTATCACAATACAAATCATAGCGCTCAGTTTTTTTAACGCAACGCCTAAGTAAAAGCAGAGGGGAGCCTTCATTGATAGCAATGACGAAATTGAGATGAGTAGCAATAAATTCTGGGCTGGTGATTAGAGTGTACCATGATCTTGAAACGCACATGCAGCAGATAAGGGGCTTGATGGGCAATCTTTTGAGGATGTTGATGATGATTCCTTCAGGCAAAAAATCCGACATTTTTAGTTTTCTCGAGCTTGTGATTTACAGGGTTTTTGGGGAAGAAAAAGACCCAGAATTCAATTAATTGCTTCTCTATAAAGCTAAAATCACGAGAAATCTTGCCTATAAAATGGGCTATATAGTGAGGATGTGCGTAACTTTCCACACTCCACAGTCAAGACAGGTATTCATTTTAGTTAAGACTGGCGGGGAATGCTATAATGAATAATCTGCTGTTTGCTGTCCAGTTAAGTTCTCTCAAGTTCCTCCAGTTAGAATATGTTTAAACTTCTAATTTTGTACCATTGTCATTTCTATAATGCGACTTTAGGATATTGTTTTCAAATGTAAAGGAGACATTGCTTCAAAAATCGGAAATTGGTTGGTTTGGAAATGGCTGAACTACTACTTAGGTCCCCCATCTCATGTACCTAACATCTTTATAACTTTGATTTGAAACATTGGTGGATACTATATTTTAGACGTGTAAAACACGCTGAGTTTCATATTATATCGTCTCTTATAATTTTTTATTTTTTCAAGAAGTACGAAAAGAATTTAAAAAGTTTGCGTGGCGGCTGAAAAGCTAGGCTTAGTACGGTTTCAATCTCTAGACTAGAGGCCATGCCTAATACGTGACAGTTTCCGTCAATCGTGACGGCTCAATCCAAATTGCAGAGAACGTTTGGTTTATAGTATTCTACGCCGAAAACTCTATTTTACTTCAATTTAATATAAATTAAATATTTGAATAAAATTTGTGAAACGAGGACTTTAAAGTTAAGCGTCCTTTGTGCAGTCCATGACAAGAAGCTTAAGTCTAACCAATCCATCAACAATGACAATATAGCTAGATAAATTTTGGTCTAGCTACACAATTTGTTAAGGATGTGTTTGGTAAGAAAGATTGAATATTTGACAATATTGAAGAAGAAATATAAGCCAAAATTTTGCTATAATAGTTTCTCTTTTCAGGTATTGTGTACCGAACACACATTTGGTAGGTTGGATGACCTCGAAATCCGACACTCACATTGAATGCATGTTCCTCAAAGTTTATACTCAATTATAATATGTGAATTTTACGAAATGTGTGAACAATAAAGTGGATAAAAGTTGTGGATCGTTTGAAATATATGAATAAAAATAGAGTTTGATTATCTTATAAATAATTATAAGTTTTGCCAAACATGCTATGAGAAGGTGATGTGACTCTCCTTTGAAGGTTGATTACATCTTTCTTGGAGCTTGAGTGTTGTACTCATTTTTTTGTAGCTCTAGTAGTTTTCTTCCTAACCAAAGAGAATAAGGCTACAATAAGATCGCGAAAACATATATCAACAAGTGGAGGTATTACCTACTAGTGATGAATTAACAAAAGGATGGTTTTCGGGATGTAGCATGTAAAACATAAAGAGACTTTCGTTTGTAAAAGTGATACTATCTCAGTAGAAAAACGTTAGACAAGTGATTGATCGACCTATTGATAAAAGTGGTAGAAACATGCCATTGGACATGATTTGAGATTAATGATGTTGGAACCCTAAATAAAATAAAATGTCTCTAACTCTTGAATGTTAGAAATGTAGTTCAAAACAGTTATAATGTGTCAAATACAAAATTGTTTAAAAAATTGCCCTTTTTTTCAGATCTTTTTTTCAACCTTGTCTTTTTTTTCTCAACTGAATAAATGGAAGTTCACCTAACAGACTCCTATATTTTTAGCTGATAAACCGTCCTTGACTCAACTCCTTTCCAATTTTCTAGTAATTGCATAACAATTACAAATTTTGGGTTCATCAAATGAACAATAGAGACTCAGACCTTCCATGAAAGTCTTCATTGTACTCTTTTGTTTTCACTTCGCATGGTCGTGCTTTTTCTGATTTCCAAATTACGTTTACAAGATGCTAAATTTTGACCAAATTTCTTAATTTCTTCATTCTTATTTTTTGGCTTCTGAACCATGGTGGTTGTTCCGTCCTCAATCACTATTAAAAGTGTGCTTAACATCTAAGTGTTGCAGCCCAAATATGTTCAGCCCAATTGCCTTTGATGAGTGTGACTCGGGTACCCCACTTACTGCTCATTCTCGCACTTTACTAAAACACGACTTTGGTTGTTGAAATAAGATGATTGAGATTGTGACACATGGTGTTGGCACAACCGTTGGATGCATGATGACTCTTTAATATTCCAGACTCTTCCATTTGCTCGGCGAATCGTTCATTCTTCTACGGTTTTCTCTTCTGAGACATTTCTGTATTTTTCTCTCTTATGAGAACTCTTGGTTTTCATTTTGGAATCGTGAGGTTAGATAATCTTGGTGATATGTAGTATAGATTACAGTTCTGGTTTGTGATTCTTTTGATTCTTGGTGAGCAGAAGTCCGATTACTTGGTGTAATTTGTAAAAGGGAGAAAATGAGAGTTTAAGGTTGAGGGTTTGAGTCGAGCAATTCTTGAGTCTCTAATTCTTATATTTGATAAACTTAGTTCGATTCTAGTGGATTAGAGCGATTATAACTTCGGTGTATGCTCAACGGGTGAGTAGCCAAAATACTTGGTGAACATCCAGGCATACGGGCGAAAAATCTCTCGTGTTCATTTTGTTCTTGTTGATTTGGTTATTTTTGGGACTGTTTAATAACAACAATCACATCTTTGATTTTTTATTTCCTTTTTGCTTCGTGTGATGTGCTTCAATCTAATTTTATCTTGTTTTTAATTTAGATGAGAATTTTGCCTTATTGGAGGGAGGAAAAAAAAAAAAAAACAAATAACAAACAAACAAAGAAGAAGAAGCTTATTTACCATTGCTGTACGATTTTATAAAAGATTAGTAACAGTATGTTCTACTATGTAAGAGAGTCTCTATGTTCAAAATCTATAGCAACGTGGATTAGATAACATTAGACAATACTGAAAAAAAATTCTTGTTTGTTGTACTGTCCAATGTGGTTAAGGATGCATACGAATCATGCATTGTGCTTATGTAAAGATAAAAACCCCAACTGGTATTATTATACAAACAAAAAGATCAGTCTTTTTTATGAAATTTAAATTTCATAATATAAGCTTACAGATCATGAGAAGTAGGGCAAATGACTGCATCGTAAGATTGATACACTACATAACTGGGCTATATCCTGTGCAGAATTAGGTGAGCCCCGTGTTGAGGTTGAAGAGTTATAAGCGTATGAGGAGCATGTGTATAGGACGGTGAGAGCTGAAAAGAGAAGCGTTGTAGAATCATGGCCATCGCCATTTTTGCCTCTATCATGGCGAAGGTTTGTCCAACACATATCCGAGGACCCCATCCAAATGGGAAATATAAGCCTTGTTTCTTCTGTGCCTTTGACACTCCTTCACTAAATCTCTCTGGCTTGAACTCCATTGCATCCTCTCCCCAAATTTCGCAGTCATGATGTAATAAGATTGTCGGTAATTGAAGCTGTGTCTCAGCTGGGAGCAATAGATTCCCCAATCTCGTTTCTTTATGAACTCTCCGAGGAATTCCAACTGCTGGTGGATAGAGTCTCATGACCTCGTACAAAATCATGGTAACCTGTGATGAAGATCCCATACAAGTTTTAAACAGGAAGAAATAGAGTTACCTACATTCATTTTAGTTTATACTAAGCCATTGATCTGCAAGTCTAAAACCTTTATGATGTTTGGTATTAGTTCAACATTTCATTTTCAAGAGAGGAATGATGTAAAGGGTATTTCCAATCATATTGTTATTTGAAAAATGAAACTACTTACGATTTTCAAGTGATTTAACCCATCGAAATCTGGCTTTTTACTACCAAATACTCGCGAGACCTCTTCCCTAGCCCTCGTCTGCCAGTCTGAATGTGTACTCAATAGAACCAATGTCCAGACTAGTAACACAGAAGTGGTCTCTTGTCCAGCAAAATAGAATAGCTTGCATTCTTCTATGACCTCATCTATGCTCATTCCAAAATTCTTGTTTCCATGTTGTTTAATTTCTTGGAAGTTGGATTCCAACAATATGCCCAACAAATCATCATTACGTGCTTCCCCCGCCTCCATTGCCTTCAGTCTTCTATTTATAATATCTCTAACTGATGCTTGAACTTCCTTTTCAATTTCCTTCATTCTTTTGTTCCTCTTAGTTGGCACAAACCTATACGCAAGGGATGTATCACTTCAGAGGATAAGTGAACAACTACATAATCACAACTGATCCAGTAAAAATGGTTCTTCAGACTAATCATTTTTGCAGAAAAAAGACTGAGGATTCGAAATTAACTAGTCATTTCGTCAGGTAGAGATTTCTTCAAGACTAGTCAGATATAGAGTTACCTCCATCCAGGAATATAGATAGACTGGGAAGCCTTGATGATGTGTTCAGCTTGTTCTCTCTGAAGTTCGAATATCCTTCTTCCCTCTTCGTAACTACTACCAAACGATGTTCTTGATATTGCATCACTAGATAATTTTTGTAGATATGGCCACAAGTCGAAGTCGCTTGATTCTCCAGAAGCGAGACCCTGTTCCCATTTGCTCAAAATCTCTTCACAACTCAAATAAAAAGCTGGCATCATAAGCTGTAAGAAGTAGGGGTGAAAAGCAATCTCATCAGCAATAAGTTCTTTTTCAGTATGAATCTTTTGTTTCTTAAGAAAATAAGAATTCTTGATAACAAAATCTAACAATATAATATCTTTCAGGTGAATTTAATTTTTCAATACGATCCATTCTTTACAAATCTTTGAATAAATAAATATCACATTTTAGCACTATATACAAGATAGAGAAAACCTTTAGCTTCTCTAGATGGAAAGCAGGGTTGATGATTTTTCTGTGTTTAGCCCATTTATCTTCCTCATAGCTCACTACACCTTGTGCAAGCAGCTTGGTCAGTGGATTCATGTTTTTTGGCTTCTGGTACACATAATTCTTAGTTAGAACCTCCTTTATGAGTTCAGGGTCCGTGATTATAATCAATGGTCTTGGCCCAAGCCACATGAAGGCGTTGGTACCTGCAAGTTATGGCGACAAGAATAATATAAAATCAAGTTTTGCACAAGAAAGAATATATTTAGGAACACTGTATGCAGCTACAAATTAGAACGTGGACACCTAAGGGATCTAAGATAAAAAGAATTTATTTTGCAAATCAGAACAAGTCAAATGAAAGTAGATACTTTTTCCCTTTTAACTTGGAAATTTTGAAATGGGTAGAAATGAAAAGTACACAATATAATCCTGACCTAGAATGTTGGACCATTTTATGTTCACGCCCAACTCAGCTGTCAGTAATCAATTGAGACAATCACATACTCGTGAATCCAGTACTTTTTGATGTATGAGGACATGTGTGACACGATAAAAATAATCATCCAAACATACTGAAGCTCTGTTCACCTTGAATACAACTTATCATATAATCATGGAAAGAACATTATTGGTGTCGCAGTCAATTAACGACAATCCTAGACAAGTCCACCTTACACTTCTAACTACATTCTCTATCCTTTAGCAACCCAATCTTCATATTATATACATTCAATTTATGACAAAAGAACAGATCTAAATGTCTCCTCTGTAAAGCTAACATTCTAAGCTAACGAAGGAGTGTGGCTATGGCTTCCCGAGCAGAGATCTACAGATACAGGCAGTATCTTGGATCCAATCACACAAAATTCTTGTTTATCAAGTACAGGCGAATGGAACTGAGAAACAATTCCAAATTATGATGGTTAATATCAGACTAACATGCTATTACTGAAGTATGCTCCATCAAATTATTGATGGAAGCAAAGACAGAGATGAAGAATATGATATATACGTGTGTGTAGATGCGTGTGTTCTTTTCCAGATGACATAAAAAAAGAGGGCTCTTCAAACTACTGCAAAAGCTATTGTTTAAATTTTGATCATCCAACCATTGCACATGTATCTTCCAGTTTCTAGTCTACTTTATACAAACAGTCTTAGAGTTTGATTGAACACAAGTTTTGGATTATTTACACTAGTTTCTTTGTATAAGTTTCCAATGACTAACCAATTTTCGTCAACCAATCTATTCACATCTTGTCTATGATGGGCAACTCACAAAAGGATGAGATCAATCGTAAAAGAAATGGATTTCTAACAAGGATTCAAGTTTAGACGAGATGCAATTGAAAAAGTAAAGGCGCAGAAGATAGATCAAAAAGTAAAAGCAGTTCTGCTCTACCCCAGAAAGACTAAATGTCCCATCTTTAACCGTCAAGTCAGCTCCCTTTGCCTCGATATGGATAAAACAAGGTCCAAGAACAAAAACATTGCTTTTTTTATCTGTTTACATACTGTTCTGACAAAGCAAAAACTACCCAAAACGGAAACATTTACCCCTCTGTTGCCCCTAGGAAAATAATTGATTTTTCAAAGAACCCCATTTCTCTTGAACTAGAAGTTCATATGTTGAAAAATCATAGAATAGAAAGCTGTTTGAAACCTATTAGTCCTAGCCGTTAATGAGACTGTATCAAAGTGAAAGAAACACCTACTGGGAAATTAACATGGGACTTTACACAAACAGTAACTGGTCAATAACAAGAACATACCATACTTCTCCAGTGTTTTGAGGAAGAAGGGTATGACCCTTGGCTTGATATCATCTGAAAGATTGATTGGTTTGGATTTGGCTTTCTGCATCATTCTTAAAAAATCTTTCAAATCTCCATAGAGGAATCTGTAGGAGTTTCCATTCAAACCTTGTTGTCTCAGACATTTTTCCATCTTCTTTGGCTTAAACCAAACCCAATTCAACACCCTCCATGTGTATATCAGTAGCACAAAACCACAACACACACCAATTGAGTAATACAGAATCTCCATGCCCAGTTATAATCACTGCACAAGTGCAAGTCTTCCTCTACACCTTCGTATATGAATGACTACATATAACTATTAAGAGGAAACAGCAAGGAAAAGTCACCTTGTGTAAGCATATAAAGACAAAAAAATGACTTATCTTGAAACTTCTTGTTTATACACATAAAAAAAAAAAAATCTTCAAATGTATGCGTATGTATGTGTGCATTACGATGCCCCACTTTTTTCGAACTTTTCTGTCATCCAAAGATACATTATCCTTTCAGTATATTCCATTTATACCTTTTGAATCATCAGTCATTGGATTTATTGTTCATTTAAACAATAAATTCTATATTGTTGGAATTCTCGAAAACAACATTTTACTAAAGAGAAAAATCTGAAATATTCGAATAACCTTTAGATCATCAACTATTGAGTTTTTTTATTCCTTGTGTTGCAAGAGAATGGCTATTAATAAATATAGGATGCCGACAATTGGACTTGTTATTTCAGTCATATAATAAACGCCAAAAGAGGTGACTTTTGCTGCGACGCATGGAAAATAGAAACTTAGCCAGCAAGTATAAAAGCCAAGATCTTGGGGGATTGGCCGTGCTCGTTGAAGTTTAATGGGCTATGACACCATATTAAGATTTAGGGTTCCATGTTAAAAGGTCAAGGTTATTAAGAGAAGTAGTCAAAACTCTTATATATTGATCTATGTTTTCATATTTATTCAATGTGAGATTCTATCCCTTAACACTATGAATTTTCGTCATCTTTTTCGATATTGTCTTGCATTTCAATAGAATCTTCGTCCTGCCTTATCGTATTGGCATGTGTGTAAGGCTGCCTTTTTGTGTGAATTTTTTCATTTTTTGTCAATGTCGCATGGGTAGATCGGATTAAGAGAAATTTGTTTTTCTTCTTTCGTCTTGATAATAATTATGGGTATGAGACGATTGATTCGACTTTGATGATAGACTTCGGTTTCTCTCAAATGAAATATAAGATATAGTTAAATGTAGTGAGTTAATTTTCACAAATAGAGATTCAATAACATCTTTTGATGAATGGTCTTTAATCGGTATCAAAGGACAATGGAGTTGTAGGCTGAGTATTGAGCCATCACCTAATTGTTACAAATAGGTTCCATACTTATGGATAAGGGTAGCAATGGGTCAAGCCGAGACACGGTTCGGCTCTTGAGGAAATTACATACAACCAGGTCCTTAAAGTTTCAAAATTAAAAATCAGGTATAAAAAATTTTTAATCAAAATTCAGGTGGTATAAAATCCCTAACCCTAATTTTTCAATCACTTCTCTCCCTCTCCCT
>CAIGRF010076343.1:0-35172 GCA_903798235.1 Fraxinus ornus | reverse complement strand
TCTAAAAACTGCCATGTATGCAGTCTTTTCTTCTTCTCTATCTGAAACCTACTATATGGGTTTCCATTCAGTTTTCTTTAATAGAAGTATCTTTCACCCCATCAATTGGAGATGAACAAACAACGAGTTTCATTCTTATGCATTTCAACATAAAATCCAGATTCCACTAAATAATGGGACATATAAAATTGATCAAGAAATGCAAACTAATGGCCATTAAATAATGCACTCATTTCCAGTTTAATAGCGATTCAACCATATAAATTGAGTCTGTAGGGATTTCAAGTAAAATATGCCGTTATCAATTCTTTTCCATCAGACAAATGGTTCTGTACAAAACCCAATTCGAGCATATATAACATAAATTCGGTTACTAATAATATAATCCGATTTTAGATCGCAATAGATATGAAAATATAAAATGCACGAGAAAGATTCATCTTAAGATAGTTGGAGATTATACACCGATAATGAGTATATTATATTCAAATCAATATGTACCGTGAAATCGAAATAGAATTTCACATACCAGAATTGTTGAGAAGATAAATAAGGGATTTATCGAATTAGAATATGTAATGTAGTCATACTAAAATAAATAAATAAGAAATTAGGGGAATGAGTAGTTGCTAAGGATGTAATTGCTTTAGATCTTCAGGTAGATCTAGTAATAAATGAGCATATTGGAGAAAAAGGATTTTATGTAGCCGACCCCCAATTTATTTGGAATAAGGTTTAGTTTGTTGTTTTTGGAGTCTATTTCACAAGGGAATCCACCAATCTGTTTCCTTCATGATTCATACGTTTTGACTCATTGTATATTGTTTCAAATTTTCAGTCATCTTACTCTATGCCCAAGCATAAATCTGAACTGGCATTTCTGGGTCTATATCTCTACCATATAATAATGCTTTTCTCCCGAGCTTGCACTCGAGTTGCAACACAATAGGATGAGCAAAGTCACTATGTTTTATTAAATCACTTATTGAAGCATCTTGTCTACAGTTTAATCTGTTAGAGAGGGGACTCATCTATTTATTTTCATTTAGCCTTCAATGCCCCTTACATGCAGGTGGGACCTACACATGCACAATTTTTATAAATAGGTGGCAGAGATACTTGAAGGCTACTTCGATACCGTGTTGAATCACACCTAAAAGCTTAAACTATTGGAGAAGTGACTCATTTAAATTTAGTCTTCAATAGCACGTCCACCCACAGAGAGTGGTGCCATACAAAGGAAGAGCATTATGTTCTGGTTCACAACTTTCATGAATTCTGCTTGAAACACTAGATATAATGGTTGCCCAATTCATCCTGTGATTGCATTCTGTTTCTTCGCGTATTACATGTTTTGATGTCACTATTTTTTTCATGGTGTCCTTATCTTTAAATTGTAATCATCAGTAGCAGTAACTTGTCCTCATCGTATTTCTCAACTTTTTTGACGTTCTTGCATATTTGACAGGGACCTTCACTTTTTACACCGTCATGTCCATTTTCACTGTGATATTTGTGGCAATTTGGGTGCCAGAGACAAAGGGCAAAACCTTAGAGGAAATCCAGTTCTCCTTCAGATGAGACTTCTCCATTCTACTTGATAATTTGTTGATGTTATTGTTATTAGATTCACAGGCTACTATTGCATTATACACCAAGTGTTGTTTAAAGACAGACGAGTAATATTTTCTTTGCATCTTTTCGGCTGGAGGGAGGGGCGTTGTCTCGAGCATATCATTGTTCGTGTTCATTTGAGTTTCTTAGGCTTCAATGCTCGGTGCTCAAAGTATATTTATTATTTTCAAATGGGCTTGCTATGCTTTGGAAATTTATAATTGCAAATGGTTTCTGCATTTCATGTATGAAGATTTTTAATAATTGAAATATCTATATATACTGTGTTTATGTAAACTTCTTCATGGTTAACAAGCTATAATTCATCAAATCGTGTTATTTAATTACTTCGAGTGTATGTTTGGTATGTGCTGATAGACATATTGGATTGATCGTAAATGATCCAAAAATATAGAAAGAAATGAGACATAGAGAATGTACATAGCGGACCTCAAACTGAGGTCTCTCTAGCACTAGTGCTAACATGATACTTTTAGGATATGACATTTCTTGTAATTAATATACAATTCTCTCAAGGATGGAAGGAAGGAAATGCAGTTGTAATGTTTATTGGAGAAAAACTTGAAAACTGACTAATAAGAATGCCTTTATTTATTTATTTTTATATAAGTGGAAGAAAGAATTCAACATTTTGAATTGTTGTGGGATGCTCAAACCCGACGTGTCTCGGATTATAAGCATTGAAGTGAGCGAGCGAGAATGAAAGAAAATGAACTTTCCCTCTTTAATAATATAATAGAAGGTACGGAAAAAGCGGAGAGTGGTCTTTTGAACTGTTCAAGTAGCTTCAAGTCGGATGCAATTTAACATTTCTAATCGCAATTTCTTTGCGATGGTTTACAATTTTTCGATGCACACTCGCCTAATCAGAATTGTTTAGTTTAATCATCACTTCGAGCTAGAAGGTCCATGATGTAAAGTAAAATGTGACTTTTAAATGATTTGTGATAGTTCACGATTTTTCAAATTCAAGAACTATCCCAATCTTTTGAGATTTTAGCAACCTTCATCCAAATGTACAAGTTTCATCCATTTCAACGCTAGTCAACCCATTTGATCAATAAATTCAAATATTGAAAAGGGCAAAATGGTCATTGCATTATCCTAAAATCTGCTTATCTTGATTTCTCATTTAGCCCTTGTTTGTCATTCATTTTCTCAAACATTGTTTGCTATAGTAAACAATCTTCACCACATATTCACTCGATAAAATATTTTACACACAAACCAATAAAATTACTTTACTTTTCAATCACACATTCTCCAAAAAATACTATTCAAAACTATAATTTTTCTCCCAAAATGAGAGACAAACAGACCCTTGTTTCTTCGAATTATTATTGGTGGACGATAGATTAATTATTGCACGTGATCCAATGACATTGCCGGCCAAACGGGTCAATTTTAACAACTATAAATTAATTATTCAGATATTTACAGCCGGCCTCTTTCTCTTTGTGCTCAAATGTTAGAGATAGATAAGAAAAGGCTGTTATTTAATCAAAGCTACCAAATTGCACAATAAAGAACTTCACGTGCTAAAATTAAATAAATAAATAAAATGGATGCATGAATAAACAGATCAAATGCACAGGAACAGTTTAGTGACAGCTAATGAAGTCACAAGATGTTTCCAATGAAAGAAAAATGACAAGTTCTCAATCTGGAACCAGTACCACACATGAGCTGGTCGGTCGGATGATGTGTTCAAGATAAAATTTAAATGAATAAATTTATGAGCTTGTTTGATATTCGTTATTTTTAAAATACATTTTTCTCTCGTTTCTTTTCAATCACACATTCTTCAATAAAATAATATTACACGCAAACTGAAAATTTTTCATTCTTTTTTAACCACACATTCTCCATTAATCTACTATTCCAAAATACATGCTTACAATAAAATGTGGCTCAAACTTCTCATCCAAATAGAGAATCCTAAAAGTTGTTGAAGTCTCAAATCGACTCAATAGGTTTTTGAAGTGATATATAATATGCCTTCTAACTCGTCTCATTCTAGACCTTTTTCTCGAGGCTGTAGTAAACCTCCGAGGCCTGCATTCATGTCCATTCATAAGCATTTACACAATAGATGATAGGTAAAATATCAACAATAAAGTCGAACAATAGCATGTAATTCATAAAATGTAAAACAAGATCGACAGATCTCCATATTCAAGAGCTTTATTTGTAATTCGAAAAGAGAACCCTAAAATTCGTTGACATCTCGACTCAATTCAAGTAGGCTTTCTAGTGAACAAAACAAGATTGACAAATCTCCAAATTCAAGAGACTCTAGATTTTCCACTTAAGGAGAAAAATTAAAAGCCCAGGTATCAGTTCAATAATCAAATAAAGAAACCGAATAAAAAGAACAGAGTAAACTAAAAAAAAGAACAATGCAAGGCTCGACTACATAACAGAATCCTAATCCAGAAGTACTTTCACTGGATACCTGTCGATGCAATCCTCCCAAGGACCATTTCGAGAAGGTTTTACATTCCTAAGTGCCTCCCACACTACACTGTTGCATTTAAAACCACTTCCAAAAGCAATTTGCCAGACTCGATTACCCCTCCTCATTCTTCCCTTTGCCTCAGTGTATGCCAGCTCGTACCAAATTGAGCTCGAAGAAGTGTTCCCGAACCGGTGGAGAGTCATCCTTGAAGCTTCCACGTGAAGCGGGAGCAGCTGAAGATTCTTCTCCAGTTCATCAATTACAGCCCTTCCACCAGCATGTATGCAGAAATGATCAAATGCCAACTTAAAATCCGGAATGTATTGTTTTACGCTCTTCTTGAAAAATTTCTTAAGTACCAATGTGGTGAAGAACAAAAGCTGCTCACTGATTGGTAACACGAGAGGACCCAAAGTAGTGATATTAGTCTTAAGAGCTCCACCTGCAATGGCCATGAGATCTTTTGATAAAGAAACCCCTGTTTTCCCGGCTGAGTCCTGCTCCTGATACACACAACAAAATGCCTTATCATCTGCCCCTTTATGCGTTCGCACAACATGAACAAGCTTGTACTTCGCCCTCCTCCTATCGACAGACTTATTAGACAACAAAACCGCAGAACCCCCAACTCTAAACAAACAATTGGCTATCAACATCGGCTTCTTGTTCCCGAAATACCAATTCTGTGTAATATTCTCTGTACTAACTACAACTGCATACGTATTCCTATGCACCTGCAACAAGTCCTTGGCTAAATCAATGGCGATCACGCCTGCACTGCACCCCATCCCTCCCAAATTGAAACTCCTAATATTCCCCCTCAACTTGTACTTATTCACGATCATAGCCGAGAGTGAAGGGGTCGGATTAAACAAACTACAATTCACTATAAGAATCCCAATATCCTTCGGCTTCACTTTAGTATTCGCAAAAAGATTATCCAACACTCCAAACATCACTTGTTCGGCTTCTTCCCTAGCAGCTTGCATAGACGGCCTGGGAGGAACCGAATGCATCGCCTCCGGTACATAAGTCTCGTCCCCAAGCCCTGACCTCTCGAGTATTTTCCTCTGGAACTCGAGAGAGGACTCATCAAAATCCCCAGTCAACTGGGAATGTTCCATGAATCGACTAAACGGAGCCTTCAAATTCTCCGGTGCCCGATAACACGAATAATCGACAAGATAAACAGGTCGAGGCCGGGTCATGATGTAAACTGTGGATCCAAATACAAGAAATGCAGAACAAATAATAACCGATACAAGATTGTATTGCAAATGGAGCCACAATTGACGAATATCATTGGGATTCATTTGGGATGCCTCAATTAAAATGATAATCATTATGGGCACTAAGCAAAGAGCAAACAAATTAGAGACCAAGTAATGGTACCCAAGTTTGACATACTTCAACTTGACGCTAAGGAGGAAGTCCGGGAGCCTACGGCTGTGGTTGATCTGGACACTCACGGTGGAACCGCCATTTTCTTGGGCATCTCCGGCACCTCCTCCGTCCATGGCTGCGCGTCGACTTCTACTATATCTAATGTTATACTGCCACAGCTTGTTGAAATCAAGAAAGAATTTTGTGAGGTGAAAGGGAAATTGACTTTTAGTGGTAACACAATATTCGAGTATCGGTGGCATGAGTTTTACAATCAATTAGGATAGATTAATGTATTCATAATTATTCACATTTTATCATATACATTGCTATTTCGATTTATAAATTTGTCAGGCTTCGCATCGATTGTTATATTCAATGACATGACCTTAAAAGTGAGCAATACAAAACAATTTTTGTTGTCATGAGTATTCTTATTAGTCAAAATATCGAGTGAAATGACAAAAGTGTGTCAAACACGAATTATGGAAACGAGCTCAAATATATTGTCATGCAATACTTTTTAAAATTTAACGAAATACTTTAGGTGTAATGAGTATCAAAAAATATACAGAGAGGTCTTTGAATCCCAACTACCTTAAAAGAGAGGATTCATTCTCCACTGTTCATTCTTGAAACCGAGGTTTCACACCATTCTCGTTCCACTTTGGTTTTCAACTGTTCACATTCGATTTTTTTTTCTCGGTTCACGTCGACATCAGTTCTCCAAAACTTTCTTGATCCTACTGCGATTTACTGCTCTTCATCGTGTTATTCAATCGAGACATATGTTTTGCTCTTTTTAGATTAAATGGAATCAAAAGGATAAAACTGTTTTTAAGAAAACTTTGGATTGCTGAGAGTAAAATTAAATGAAAACAATATTTTATTTTATAGTATTGGAGATTCAACTTTAGACTTAAATAATATGAATTCTATAGTTCAATTGTTAAATTCTCCTTATTCTTCATATTGGTCGGTGGCAGAGGTTGAAGTTTTTCTATTGTGCGTCACTAGTTACGTATCGTACCTCCATATCGCTGTTGTGAACCAGTTCCTTGTCTATCGCTACTCTGTGCGGATTATTGTTGACAATGGAGGTCTGTATCTAGAATTAGTTCAGTTATGGTTTGACAATTACATTTTACGGCTTACTACCTTAAAAGAGTGATCCATCATCCACTATTCATTCTCAAAACGAGGTTTCACACCAATATGGTTCCAATTTGATTTTCAACTGTTCACATTCGTATTTTTTTTTCCTCGATTCCCGCCGACAGTAGCTCTCCAAAACTTTCTTGATNTTTAGTCGAATTCGACATAGTACCCAATCGTCCAACTGCTTGGGAAAGACAATCTCTTCGTTACTATTCCAATCTTAATTTCGAGATGTTAAAATGTGTCATGCGGCACTTGGGGCCATGAATGCTTCGTGCCATCTCAGCTCGACTATAGAGGCCCGCATGGACAATTCATGCAAGCCTCTATTTAAAAAGAGTAATGATATTCAATACCATTAACGTCAATCACCAGTTTCAATTAAATGATAAATTCATTTAAATGCAATGTCACATGGTTCATTTAATTGAATCTATCAAGTGTAATAATCTAGACTTATGTCACATTGATGCTAGATAGCATTATTCATTTAAAAAAGAAAACTAGGCCAAATTTTGCATGTTTGGATTTTTTAACTTATAATTTAAGTTGATCAAATTTTAGCCCCTGTTTGGGCCATATTTTTTTTTCATTCTCATTCTTCTACTCATTTTCAACCACACATTCTTTAATAAAATAACATTTTCTATCACATCAATAAATTTTTATTCTTTTTCAACCACATATTCCCTATCACATCAACAAAAAAATGCATTCTTTTAAAAATAATGTGCACCGGGCAAATTGTTAAATTTTTCTTATTCTTTATATTGGGTCGATGGCGGAGGTTGAAGTTTTTCTATTGTATGTCACCAGTGGTGTATTGTACCGCCAGCCATATTGCTGTTGTGAACCAGTTCCTTATCTATGGCTACTCCATGCGAATTATTGTTGACAATGGAGGTCTGTTTATAGAATTACTTCAGTTATGGTTTGACAGTTACATTTTATGGCCACTATTTCTTCTTGAATTTTATCTATGTTTTTCTCCATTAACCATTTCATTTCCTTTTCTTTGATTTTCTTTACATTTTTTCTCTAATCTCTCAATTCTAGCTCGTTTGTCTCCCCTAATTTTCTTCCTCATAATCTTCGTATTTCAATTAATCGCACTTTCGATGAAAAAACTAAGCAAAGAAACATTTACTTTCTGAATTTCAATAATATTAGTTTAGAAATTGTATGGTTGTGTGTAATTTTTGGTCAACAAGGATTGATCGTAATTTATTGATTTAGGTTTTAGTATCATTTGAAGGATGTAGTCGAAGCATTCAAAAGGGGAACTTTTTGATCAATTGAATTCTCGGATCCAGTGTGAGGGATGGTGACTTTATTTAAATTTTATTTTTGGGAGAGGATTTTTATCCTAGCTGTTGGATTTTCATCGGCTGTAATCTGGGTTTCTTTTTTTCATCCTGAGATTCCGTTGAAATTGGAAAAAAAGAAATTAGATTTTGGGTGTTGGGAGTGCTATTGGAATTTGGGGAATTATTGAATTAGATCAATTGCCATGGAGCATGCTGCGAGTGGAAAATTGAAGCTTGGGAGGAAAATAAAAATAGCAACAGCTTCAATTTTTTGAGTAGTCATTCTGATTCCAAATGCTTTTTCATGTCATGTCACAAATTAAGCAAAAAATGGTTGAAAATATTATATTCATTTTCAGGGGAACAATGTGTATAAAATGTCTATTTATTTATTGCTCACCATTCATCTATTAATTGGGGTTTATCTGGCAATGACACTTTCTAGAGCACTGGATGAATTTACATCAGGGTGCAAAATCATATAACATTGTATTCAATGGTAAGTTCCCATTATTTTACTGTAAAAATCTACTTTTGATTCGTATGTTAGCTGAAGAAAAGATTGATATGTTGGAACTTTTTTATACTGCAGGTCACATTGTCGTAGATACAGCTTTGCCTTTCAGCAACAATAATCACAGTTCAATTCTCTGTGTCAAACCAATAGACGTGACATCTTGTAAGAGAGCTCAATTTGTTGTTAAAAGGTTTTAATTTATCACAGCCCTCCGCAAGTTATGTTTATTATTTAATGTGTAATTTTTTTTTCTTTTTAGCTTCAATACATACTACTTACCCCTCTAATATTCAGAAATTATTATGACATTTCCATTGGACATTTTGTCAAAACCAATGAAGTGCTATATGTAACTGTTAAACCTTTGTTTGCCAATTTACTCTGTTCACTAGAAGGTAGTTATCAAGAATCTTATAACGAGTCGCTGGAACATGTTGATGGCGTTGAGGAATTGTTCAGTGACCAAACTTTGCCTGTTCTACTTTTACAATTACTGGGAGAAGCTCCATCAATGTTATGATTTTTTTAGTGTGTGTCGTTTTTCATATTTACTTCATGCATCAGTTTGTGCATCATCACTTATATGTCGCCATTGAAATTTGCTTGCTAACCTTTGGTATTCTACCTGAAATTATTCAAGGTGAAGATCATGGTCTCAGCAGCAGCTTCTTTCCATTCATAGTTGTTGAGAACGACATTTGCATTGAGATCTGTACGCTTGAGAGTAAAATAGAAATTGCTTGTGACAGATTCGTTCCTCCGAGGCACTGAAAAATTAGAAGCACACAATCAAGCCATGGATTTCATCCATGAAATGGGACGGCTTCTTCTGATAAATAATTTGAAGTCTAGGTTGGGGCACTTGGATCCCAACTCAAACTGTTTCCCTTTTAAACAGTTCAAATACCTCGTGAAATTTTGTGTTGACCATGATTCGTGTGTCGTTGTAAATAAACTCTTGGACATTCTTTTCAATGGAGTAGGGGGTGCAGGAAAATAACCTTTTTCCTTCACCGAGCGGGCGAACTTATCGACGAAACAAAAGTGAAAAAGCAAGTAAAAATAATTATAGCTTATTGTTATTGTTATGACATGTTTCGTCAAGGGCAGCCTATTTATTCTTGGGTTATTCCCCTTGTACATTAGGGGTGTCATAATGGTGTCTATAATGGACACATGGCACCCCCCTATTGGAGGGTGTGCCGGTGTCCATTATGAACACCCTTAATGTACAAGTAGTACCACTCTTTATTCTTTGCCTTACAGAGGCTATAATTTCATCCTTCCAAAAGGACTTTGATGTCTTTATTTTCTGATTTCCTACACAATATTTGCAGTAGAGACAAAATTTCCAAAATCTATATTTTTTGAGGTCTCTTATCACAATTTTCGTAAGTATGTATTTGCTATTTTCAGTTGATGGTAATTTTGTATGTTAAATACTCACTTCGCTTCCCAAAAACTCATTCAACGTACGTCTCTCTCGTGGATCCTTGATATTTAACACTAATATTACCTTCAACAAGATTCAAGCCATGCATTGCATGGCCACAACAATAGTTTGTTAAGAAGAGGCAATAGACGAAAAATGAAAATATTATCGCCTTTTTGAAAGACTTCAGGTGTAATGTTTCGGCGTATCAAAAAATAGATAAAGGTCTTTTGAATTTGTTAAGAAGAGGCGACGGAAGAAAATGTCAATATTATCGCCTTGGAAAGAAAATATTGTATGCTATTGAGACCTTTTCATGTACAAACATCAAGTAAGTCTGATTCAATTCAACTCGATGTCACACGCAAACCTATGCTGGACTCGAAAATCCGAGCTTCTAACAAAGTAAAAGATAGCCAAATCATAATGATTACTCCAGGCCATAACAAATCACCAGTAAAATGCAGGATGCATTATAGTCTTGTCATTTCCAATAGTTTACAGATACTACTAACATGTTTCAGAACTTAATACATCCTTTTATATTTCTAGAAAAGAAACAATAAACTAAGCTTCCTCAAAATGTCATATATCACAAAGTTTGAGAGAAGAATGTGTTGTTCTATAAAGCCAGTATATCGATTTCATGTGGCATGAAATCATCGCCCGGTCTATAGTATTTGTCGGGTGAGTACATGCTCAGATTCGTAACTTGGCTGGTATAAAGGCAAGCGAATCTCTCGACCTACAAAATACAAAAGGAAATTCATTTAATGTAAGAATACAAGAATATAATGACTCATTACGAGTGCTCTTTGATCCAACCTGATGCGCGAAGCGCGAATTTTGATAGCCAGTCTTCATCAATTGTCCCCACACCTTGTGGAACTGAAAAGTATTTGATAAGAGACATGTTAGCACTTGAAGTACAATAGATATTGCTAAACATATGGCATTCAACAGTGTAGAGTCTAGTACAATTATTATATTGCATACCGAACATGCAATAAGATCATTGACTCAATTAAATGTTTTAAGTGAATAATTTTCTTTAAGAGCATCAGTCTCATGCTTTAATGGTAGAGGAAGAATTATTGCACACCATCTCTTACCATTCGATGACATTCTCGTTGAGCTTGTTGATGTTTGAGACGCACTTGCTCGCTCTGAGACTGTGAGTTTTGAGGCGTTAGTAAAAAAAATATGAAAAAATTAAATATTTGATTCAAGAATATCGTAATTTCAGAATCCTCGGCTGCTAAATAGGCTAAACATAACATATGTCCATTCAAACTATCATTCAGTTAAACTAAATAAAAGACTAGGCATCATATGAACACGCTGTCACTCACCCGTTAAACTTAAGGGTAAAGGACGGAAATTTTAGGAGATCAAACCTTAATTCGTATTCCAAGAGCAATAAACAGAAAAAAATCAGAGACACACCAATCTACACTTGTTAAAACTCAATATGAAAGCTACCTCAACTTGCCTCTCCAGATTCATCACTACAATGAAGAAAGAAATTACACACACCTCTGTTTTGTCTACACAAAACAGCTTCATTCCAAATCCTTTACATTTGAATATGATAGGAATATTAAGTTAACCTAAAAAACATGTAGATATTAAGTCGAACAGCAGCCAGGGGGAAAAGAGGCTCCACATAGTCCAACAGAAAAGGCACAAATAAACTGTAAATATGAAAAAAAAAAAAAAAAATTTGAGTAACATTAAACAATTGGCCCCTCACTAAACGTGAAATACAGAAACAGCAAGATACATCTTCAGAGTGATATCCTTAACATGACTCAAAATTCTTCCAGTAACTTTTTTGTTATCACACATTTAAAGTTTGAACGATGGATAAATGTTAACAGAGGGACATCTAAAGATGCCTTTGTCAAATAAATACATTATTTCAAAAATTACATGTTTGCTAAATATACCAACCTTCAGTTTGTCAAGCTCGGCAAGTAGCTTTTCCTCGTTGTCATCATTCACGCCATCAAATCTGAGTACACATTGTGTGATGAGCAACATTTTCTCAGGAATGTATTCAAATGCAGCAGAGGATCACTTTATGACCTCAAAACACTTCAATGAATTCAGAAAATTGACTATAAAAGGAAGACAGTAATTTAATAACTTATTTTATTTCTTTTGACGTGGAATCCATGATCCCTCAACAGTTTTTATACCCAAAATGATGGCGAACAAAACAAAAGGCATATTTACAGCCCATTACCACAAATTTATGCAGTAAAGTTTCAAAGTAAAGGGACAAAAGTTACCTGATACACCATTTGAGATGATGTATCTCATCTTCGATGTGATCTCTTTCATTCCTCAGTAACTGGAGTCGCTGCAGAGAAAACATGGTTTCAGAATCGACAGCAAAACTCCCAGAACAGAATTTAAGGGTCATAGATCAGAGTAAAATCTAATAATGGAAATAATCAAGTCACTTTCTGAACTCGTCACGCCAAATAAAGCAGGTCCGATCACTTTACAGGAAACAATAAGGAATCGATTATTCAAAATATTTGTCTGCAGGCCAAATAATATCCCTCTGAATGAGAACACTGTTTAACACTTAGATAAACTAACTATGCTATAGTAAGCTTAACTTTTTTGCTGAAAATAGTTTTCCTTAACAATAGGCGAAAAAGAGAATTGTGTCTATATGGCTATACCTTGCGGGTATCTCTCAATCGCCAGAGAAGTTCAACCTCCCTCTCAAGCTCTGGGACAACAAGCATAGTTCTCCAACCTATTAACAAAATGTTACACGCTTGAATCGGATGAAGCAAACAAAAAATCTCTGAACGAAATCACAAGATGCTTAGGTGAAAAAGATTTAGCCTCTATTTGGCAAATTTATGAATTATTTATAAATGAGTCAAACTTCATTTTCAACTACACATTTCAATGGACCAACAAGCACTATCTACTTGTCCACAACTCATTTCTATCTATTTATAACTTAAACTGGTTATAAATTCTTCCCAAACGGAGGCATAATTTGGCAACAGGATAGAATACTTATATTATCCAATCTCAAACCAGATGAAAAGAATACCGGACCAATTATATCATATATCCCTTTCTAAATTAATTGACACCTTGCACAACAGCCCGAAGATGTAAACTTGGGATTTACCAGGGATTAGGGAGAAAAGAATGAATTGCACTATGCTATTAATTACATTGGATGCCAGCCTGAGTAATTTCTAAATGCCATTATTTTCTTGAAAACAATATTTAAGTTCCCAGCTAGACATAAAAAGAAGAGCAAAAAGCATATGGCCAAAAATGATGTGATTAACTGAGATCAGTTTCCCTAAAACCCTGTGTTGGATAGAAAGTAAAACACGGTACCGTCAAGCAACATGTCCTTTGCACCTGAAGTATCTTTTATGAAAAGTAATTTCAGATTAACAATAAGTTTCACCAAAGTAGGTTTACTGTAACTTCCATCATTTGAGAATGTCAATGCAGTTATGTATTAAAAATGGATATATTCTATAATAGAGATGAAAGACATACCTAAGACTTTTTTACTGCGTAAAATATCCCCATAGATGTGATCCCCGATATAAAGTACCTAAGAAATTTAATGTAAATGTTAATGGTTTGCAAGAAATCAACCTAACCTTACTCAATAAATTCACTTAGTTTCTAAAGATAAACTATTTTTCTTTAACTTTACCCCCAAAATTTAAAATGTAAAAAATTTTAGGTCTCCTTTCACTTGTATACTTCCGGGATTAAAATAAACCACTTGTATGTATGAATGTGGCAAATCACAAGAACAGGCAACATCTATTTTCATAGTGCCTAATAACAAATAAAATAATTAAAAAGGATGGGATAGAAAAACATCCTAACTAAAGGATGACTAGAATACCTGAGAGCTTGACTCTATGGACAATAGTTTATGCAGATGGCCAACATTTCCTCCCTGAAAACAGAGTTTGATAAAACCAATATCACAATGACAAGGGCTACTATCTGAAAAATTAACAATGTTAGAATGGTACAAATTTACAAAATTGTAGGATGCAGCTATACCTGAAAAACTCTGCAACTCTTTTCTATATTCAAGGGCAGCCTTAACGAAGTATCTACCTAGTTAATCAACGATAAGTAGAATGGGTCACTAGACTTGCAGGAGAGCAGGAAAAAGGTATCCAATTTTGTAAAAGATCGTGAAGATTCAACTAACCGGAGGCATAGGAGTGCCATTATCAGTGTTAAGAAGCATCCCAGACTCAGGATCAACCTCAAAAAGATTAGCACGATTTTCATCATGGAAAAACCCTGGTTTTGCACTGCACAAAGGGGTTCGTATTATGGACTAGTTAGAAGAATTGAGGCTGAAAACCTAGCCATGAGAATATTTAGCAAGATTGTCAATCACCAATGAATTCTACATCAACGTCAAATTGCTAAGAGATACAATATCATCAAATTGATTTAGAGCATTCACTTATATTACTGACTAGTCTTCAGTTACCAAATGGTTATCCACTAACTACCAACTGAAAATATTTTAATCGGAAAAAAAAATCAATGTGTTTCTAGATTGTCTATTTTTTTCCTTCTCAATTTGCTTGAGTGACAACTATTTTATGGAAAAGAAAGAAAAAAATATACAGTTCACACTGTTTGCAAAGAGAGAGTCGTGTCAAGAAGCTAATGACCTGCCAGTAATAACAACATCGAAGTATTGAAGCCAATCAAAATTGGTAGCAGAGCAGCTATTCATGGTTTTCGGTCCACAGAGGAAGTTCATTACAATGTTTGTATAGTCCCATAAGCTGCACCAAATTCAATAGAGTTATTCAGACATTTGTTTAAAAACATGGATATTGTATAATAGCTTCAGTCCATCACAAACATATTAAAATATAAATAGAGAAGGTTTTAGAAAATTTCAGTACATTTTCAATGCAAAGAAAGGGAACTATACTGGAAAGCCAAGGCACAAGTCTAAAAAATAAGAATTAAAATATGTTTATTGAACGTCAACTCCTCACATTATATTTTAGAGAAACTAATGTTGTCACCAAGAACATAAATTTTCGAAGGGGAATGCAGTAATAAATATGAAAGCCTAAAAGAAGATATTTGCCAATATCATTTATTTTTCATTTTAATCGGCCCCTGTTTGACAATCATTATTTCAAAACTCTTTATTCTATATACTCATTTTCAACCGCACATTTACACAATAAAATATTTTGCACATATACCCAAAACTTTTCCCTACTTTTTAACCACACACTCTCCAAAAATTCACCATTCAAAACTTTGATTTTGCCAAATAATGGCCATCAAACAGGGGCTCAATCCAAGGGCAAAGTACTCGAGATATTTCAATATTCTGAGAGCCAAGAAAGTAGCAGTGTGGCTACAGACATTGACTCCAAAACACTATGCATGTATATCAAAACTATTGACTTCCCACAGATACGAAGGGGCTTAAAGCTCTTAAGTTTCTTCAGGACATATCAGGTAGCATCAATTGATCCAATCCTCAGCTGCCACCAAGAAAGAAACTAGAGAAGATCATTCCATTTTTCTGATTTTCCCAGAGAAAAAGGGTAGAACTCACCCTTAGTAGCAAATGTTGCAAATAATCTGTCTTCTTTCAATTCAACTTTAAACTCAATCATCAGTCAAAATCATGGATGGATCACACATATTATCTTCAACCAACTTTGCATAAAAAAGGCTACCTGTTTGTCACCAGAAATGTAGTGCGGCCAGATTCTTTAATCATTTCTATCATGGGAACAATTGAGGTATCCTTATTGATATATCTGATACAATAATGGAAAAGTTACAATACGTAAGTTAGAAATTTTTGGCATTGGTGTTAAAATAACTGGAAACTAGTTACTGCATTTTGAAGGAAATTACAGATACCTTCCAGGATCTTTTGCAACCATCTGCTTCAAAGTACCATCACGGTGGCACAAATCCACTGCTGCTCGAACATCTTTGTACATTCGAGAGTAGCTGCAACACCATTAGAGAAAAAACATGACACCAATTAAAAGTGGGATAATTAGGAAAGAAAATTCAAGGATTACGTTAGAACATATGTTTGTATTCAGCATAACAAAATTTCTTTTAAATTGATAGTAGCTTCTTTCCAACAAACTTCAGAATCCAGATTGTTCGAAAATTTTATTTGCCAAAATGGTACTAAAAACACCAGAAAAAGGTTCAACATTAAGAATCAACAACACAAAGTGCAGAACTGAAAGATATACAATCCATGTTTTGTATTATGCTTTTATCTATAACGTGGAAGGATTGTCAAAGGTTTCAAGCCTGTTTTTCTTTAGCGAGTTCACAAAAATATGCTGAAGGTATTTTTTAGCTGTTGGACCAATTATTACCTCACCATGTAATAGAGAGAAGAAAATTAACTACTGTAAACCAACGTATAAAAGAATTGATAATTCTCTTACTCAGCCAAAATTTTGCCTGGATTATTATCCTTGAAGTCAACAAGCTGAGCAAATAAATAAGCTTCAGCCAGAGAGAAAAGGGTATCGATGAGAGCATAGTCAGGTTCATCAAATGAGTCGCGTGTCAAAGTACTTCGATATGTAGCAACTTTATCTTCCTTCGACATCTCTCTAAATCCATGATAAGCTACTTTTACATACTTGTGTCGGTCCATCTATGAATCATACAACCAACATGGATAAATTTACTAGTTAAATCTAATCAAAGAACAAAGAACTGGAAGATTTAGTTACAATATACAACAGCACAAACCTTTAATATATTGCCTCTCTTTTTATCAAGAACTAATCCTCTGACCATGTATTTCCAATCAAATGTCCAATCCAACAACTACACAAGGCCAGACAAGTTAATAAGCTATTAATTTCAAATAATAAAATAAAAGAACAATTAGCACAGAGCAAATATAAGCAGACTGTATGAATCTTCAACCTTGTAAAACATTAGTTTCTTCTATATTTTCGGTTCATTTCTTTTTCTTTTTTTTCTTTCCTTTCCTTTCTCTGTTGAGTGGGATTCATATTTCATAGTTTAGAAAGATGCAACAAGGACAAATTGATTCAATTACTGACTTCATCTGTAGACAATCATCATTAGCTTAAACTTAGTGAAATACGAATGGCTTTCATTCCTTGAAAAGCTGCCTCTTGCTAAGATAAAAGTACTGTCCAAAATGTAGACAAACCTCTGAAGGGTACTGCAAATCATAAACCAGCTTTCTAATTGTGCCTTCGTATGCAAGTGATTCAAAAGTCTCAGGTTTATACTGAGCCAAAGTGTAATCCATATCAAATCCAACAGCAACGATGTTCTTCATGTTCAAAGACCTATTACAGAATATCTGCTTTCCAATATCAATCTTCCGTCCTCCTTCAGGAGACGACCATATACAGGGACCCTGGCCAAGATCACTGCAATTGGTTCCCTTAAGTTGCAATGTTTTTCCATCTACACCCATGGCATCCATCATAATACTGGAATGAAGTCGGTTATTACCTGATGACGACAAACAAAAAATGGATGCTATGTAAGTAGTTTTAAAGTTATGCCACACCAGTTTGTTAACTCAAATCGCCTTATCTCCACAAAATGAAAAACAAATCTGCCCAAAACTAGCAAATAGAGTGGTTATCCAGAACTATATGAGCAAAGTGACTAGCACACTTGCTAGCAGGATTGTATCAAGAGCATGTATGGCTAATTTTAAAATGTGCTTTTCCTAAGTATGTCAACCGCAGTTTACTGGGCATATATGTTGCGCAATTTTTCTGCATTTTCTACTGCAGTTGTTGAAGGAAAGTTTATATTCAAGTTGATCACCAGCCATAAACAATTTATGGCATGTTTGGTAAGGTGGACCAAAGACCATTGGACAGTATTAAAGAAAAAAAAAGGAAAGTAAAATCTCGTTTAAGGTATCTTCCTGGTCATGTCCAATGCTGAATACCTAATGTGCTCGTAATGTATATCAACAAGCATGGAAACAACATATAATTTAGCATACAACGAACGCCTCTATAAAATATCAGATACAGATCTTTTCTTCATCAATAACTAATGATTTTATGGTACATAAATGGTTAAAATGCCTATATTTATCGAGTGGAGAATTAATTAGTATTAAATTTCCAGTGTAACTAAAGACAAAAGCATTGTATACAAAAAATTTGCACATGCAATGATTTATCAAAATGGTCATACATTCTAGTTTTGAACAGTGAATAATAAAAAATATTTATCCTAAATGCAACAAGCCTGCCAATTAATTGTGTACCAAAATGCATGCCAAATTAATGGTTTAAGCTTTTAATATAGGATAAACTAAATTGTCCGCAAACATGAAAGATTAAAGATCAAGCTGAGGGGATGCTGGGGGACGACACGCGTAAAATCAATAAAACAAAGAGTTTGTGCTGAGTAAGAAACTCAGATGTTATGTGTCCCTGTATGGAGTTTATAAGAGCCTGTATCAGCTCAATCTTTACTTCATACGTAAATTTGAGAAATAAAATATACTCTAAATCATAAATATTTCCAGATTATTTTTCTCCTAATATTGCCCCCAACAATAAGTAAACTTCAAACCGAGCCATCAAATCTTGACAATTTCACATTCAATAATTCTATTTAATAATAACATGCAAAAATGAGTGGTGAAACAAGACGGAAATTATCTAGTTCTCACTATTAAGAAACCAATTGTTGGTTATTAAGAAAAAAGCCCCAAAAATTAATCAAATCAAACACAACGGTAAGGGTCACCAAAAATAAAGTAAAGGACTCTTTTCAGCACCATAGCGGCTTACATTCGGCAATCATTGTATGTGAACCCACTGGCACCATGTTATGTTCCAACTTCTAATATTATACTCCAGGGATGATGCAGACTTCTTGACTCGTATCGAATTCATACCCTGATAGACAACATCTTCTTACTCCCATTACTAAAACAACATCATCCTCATATTCACAAACATTATTTCACTCTATATTCTACAGCATAAAAACCGATGGAGTCATGCAAAATTAATTTAATAACAATGATAGTGAAACATGGACATCGATGCATTCCATCATAAATGACATTCAAAAATAAGGCATGACGGGTTCCAATTGGAAGTTAAACAATAAGTCTGGCAAATTAAGACATGGTGTGTTTGCTGAAGTGGATTGGACAGTACTCAATAAACACTATAATTGTACCGTTAAAAGCACTAAATCAATACTACCCACCATAGCTGACAACACAAAACAGGAAATTAAGTTTCTGCTATTACAAAACATTAAAAATAGGCATGGCAGTTCAAAATCAACCTAAGAAGTAAGAAAGCAAATTTTTTTTTTTCCAAAATTGAAAACGAAAATGTGATTTATAATAGGTATAACCATGCATGTTGCAGATAAATCAAGAAAGATAACATGCAAAGTAAAATTTCACTAAATAGTTAAGAAAATCTTCTCTCTCCATTCAGATTCAGAAAAATCAAGAGAAAGGGTAAAAAGAATAACAACATACAAATTCGTGATAGATCTAGCTAAAACACGAACCTTTGCAATGATTCGCTTTCCTCCTACTCGGAAATTGACCCGAAAGAGCAGACGAAAAAATGCCGAAATTGAATAAAATTCTCGAAGAGAACGAAAAAGGAAACGAGAAGGGCTCAAGAATGGGATTGGGATTTGGAGAAGGAAATAGCGAAAGGCAAAAGGAAAATGAGCGCCCTTTGGAGATACGCATCCTGGATTTATATAGCCATTTTGGGATGGGAGAAATGCTAATAAAATCCTTCAAATTCCAAAGGAATGTAGAATCCGGTACCCGTATAGATACTGAATACATTTAATAGTTTGACCTACAATTATTGTTTTTTTTCATTCTTAGCGAAAAAATTAAACTTTGACTCCCCATTTGGCAACTAGGAAACGAATACCTCCAACAACTGGGGGAAAAAAAAAACGGAGATTGCCACGTGGAGGCGGAGATAACTTGCAATACGGCGGTGGCAGAGTCAATGAATTTTGTTTAATCTTATAAGGTTCTGAAGGGTAACGGTAAAGCTGGTAGCGGAATGGGGAAGAAGAGTGAAGAGGACGCAGTGCGTATTTTAGCAAATGGCGCGTAGATGGGAAATTTGTATTTTTTTTTAAAAAAAAAATCTCTATTTTTTGCGGCAATTATTTTTTCGTCCATTGCTATCCCACTTTTTCTATAAACTAGTCGGAGACAGTCGTGCATTGCACGTTATTCTGAAATATTTTATAAATTCATATTTTAAACAAATTAAAAAATTTATTCTTATTTTTCCACTCATTTTCAATGAAATAATATTTTTCATCACATCAATAACTTTTCATTATTTTTCAACTACACATTCTCCATCAATCTACTATTCAAGATGACATTTTTCCAAAATAATATGGCTCAAACACATCCAAGTGTTGTAAAAGTAATATTTGATATCATTTTATTGAGAGAATTTGATGAGTCTTAAACGAATTAAAGAAAATAAAATTTAGGGAAAATTGCAGTCACGATACCAAACCTTTCATATTTTTGCAGACTTTGCTCAAATTTTTGTTTTGTGCCATCCACGGTACCAAACCTTTAAAAAAACTCGCACATACCGTCCAAATAGATGGTTTCCGTCCAGTTGATCATTAGTTGACCAAGAATAGTAGATTTGACCAAATTTTAAAAGGGTAAAATGGTAACTTTCTTATTTATCCCCATAAAATAATTGAAGTAATAATTAAAAGAAAATAATATTGTTCATCCCCAACCCACCCTTTTCTAGTCTTTAATTATAGTAACCTGTGGAATTGTAGATTGAAGTTGGAGTACCCACGAACTGGACGAAACCGTCCATTTGGATTGTAGATGCGAGTTTTTTAAAGGTTTGGTATCGTGGGTGCAACTTTTCCTAAAATTTATGATAGAAATTTAAGGAAAGAAAATTGTATTCTTAAAACTCAACTTTTATGATTCAATTTTTTTGAAATAATGAAATACTACAAATTAGCAATATTTTTATACTACACAGTCTACACTTAGTACATAAGAATTAATTGCTAATACACGAATTTAAATACATATTAAAATTCCTAAATACGTGAATAGAAATAAATTTATCTATAATAACTCAATATTCATCAAGTCGAGATTCATTGAGTCTAAATTAATATGAATGTTAATTAATTAAGAATTAATAACACGAAAGTATTTATTACATATTAAAAAAATAAGGTATTATTGAAATAATTAAATTGTAGTATGGTTAAAATCATTAAAAAAAAAATGATTTTCACTTGATGTGATATTTAGCCCATGTTTGAGCCAAATTATTGTAGAATGAGAATGAAAATATAGTCGTTATTGGGACCCACACAAGAGATAGAAAATTTGAATTTAAATGTTGATGTGATGGATAACGGTCATATTTTTCATTTTAATGAGATAATAATGTAGATCAAACGGGACCCAAATTTAAATGTTAATGTGATGGATAACGGTCATATTTTTTATTTTAATGAGATAATAATGTAAATCAATTCTAATAATATTTTTCATTATACACTCTTTCATTTGTAGCAGTATTGGTCCCAAACCTTTCAATGTCGTGCAGCGGAAGGATTTCTGGATGGATTCCTTTCTTTCGAGTTCGGATCAATCTGCAACAAGAAGCAATTATCAATTTTTACCCTATCTATTATCCAGTTTAGGTTTATGTCACCGTGAGGCCGATCGTAGCTGTCGTTGCAATTGGAATATTGGATTAGGCTATGAATGGCTGCAATTTGAACAAGAGATTTATGATATTGAACTGGTGCAATAAGAGAGATTAAGGTGTCCAGAATGATCAATAATGTAAAATGCCAAATTATTTCTTTCTCTTCTTATGCTTTAATTTTTATTTTGTTAGTTGAATTATAATTATAATGTGATTCACAATTAATCACATGGATGCTTATGGGTGTTTCCAATACGGCTTGCTCGGTCAACAATTGCCCAATTTTTAGGTGACTTGTGTCGAGCACTAGAGAATAATATTATCTATCACGAATGATGATATCATCAATATTGGTGGCAATATATTATAGTTCGTTGAGATTGAAAAGAGAAGATAATTGTTTTTAAATTTCTTCTTTTCCAAGTAATTAGATAGTAATATTAATTAAGAAGCATGTAGTTATGTTTGATTTTGCTATTAATAAGAATCATGTTGTTATGTTTGATTTTGCCGACTACATCACTTTCATTAAATTTCAAGTCTCACCTACCTCGTTAAATGTAATATTTGTGGATAAGGTCTCATGGTTCTTGATCCAATAGTCTACACCCCCACGCCACCCTACCCTACCTATCCTATCCTACTCTACTCTATCCTGATCCATTAAGCCATTGTCTTGTTTAGTACACGTTAAAATTTTCATTTTCATTTTTCTACTTATTTTCTACCATACATTCTTTAATAAAATAATATTTTTCATCACATCAAAAACTTTTCATTTTTTTCAATAACACATTCTCCATCAATTTACTATTCTAGAATACATTATTCCAAAATAATATGGCTCAGACACACCCTAAGGAAAAGAGATTATAGCCTCTATTACACCCCGTTTGGCACCCATTCTTTAATGTGATAGATAACGGTCATATTTTTCATTTTAATGAAATAATAATGTAGATCAATTCTAATAATATTTTTCATTATGCGCTCTTTCATTTGTAGCAGTATTGGTCCCAAACCTTTCAATCTCGTGCAGCGGAAGGATTTCTGGATGGATTCCTCTCTTTCGAGTTCGGATCAATCTGCAACAAGAAGCAATTATCAATTTTTACCTTATCTATTATCCAGTTTAGGTTTATGTCACCGTGAGGCCGATCGTAGCTGTTGTTGCAATTGGAATATTGGATTAGGCTATGAATGGCTGCAATTTGAACAAGAGATTTATGATATTGAACTGGTGCAATAAGAGAGATTAAGGTGTCCAGAATGATCAATAATGTCGAATGCCAAATTATTTCTTTTTCTTCTTATGCTTTAATTTTTATTTTGTTAGTTCAATTATAAGTATAATGTGATTCACAATTAATCACATGGATGCTTATGGGTGTTTCCAATACGGCTTGCTCAGTCAACAATTGCCTAATTTTTAGGTGACTTGTGTCAAGCACTAGAGAATAATATTATCTATTACGAATGGTGATATCATCAATATTGGTGGCAATATATTACAGTCATTTGACGATGGGCTCGGATTGTATATAGTTCATTGAGATTGGAAAGAGTATAGATAATTGTTTATAAATTTCTTTTTTTCCAAGTAATTAGATTAAGAAGCACGTAGTTATGTTTGATTTTGCTATTAATAAGAATCAAGTTGTTATGTTTGATTTTGCCGACTACATCACTTTCATTAAATTGCAAGTCTCACCTACCTCGTTAAATGTAATATTTGTGGATAAGGTCTCATGGTTCTTGATCCAATGGTCTACACCCCCACGCCACCCTACCCTACCTATCCTATCCTATCCTACCCTACCCCTATCCTCATCCATTAAGCTCTTATTTGGTACACATTAAAATTTTTATTCTCATTCTTCTACTTATTTTTAACCATACATTCTTTAATAAAATAATATTTTTCATCACATAAAATTTTTTTTTATTCTTTTTCAACCACACATTATTCATCAATCTACTATTTCAGAATACATTCTTTCAAAATAATATGGCAGACACACCCTAAGGAAAAGAGATTATAGCCTCTATTAGAATCCATTATTCTCAAAATTTATTTTTTTCAACGCTCGTTTTCAATCATACATTCTCTCATGAAATAATTTTACAAGATAATTTAAAATTTATTCTTATTTTTCAATCGCACATTCTCCAACTTTTTACCATTCAAAAATACATTTTCTTGGTAAAATGGAGCCCAAACATGGGTAATATGAGCATGTTTGATAGAGAGTAAAACCGGATTAAAATTAAAAAATTAACCGTTATTGTTGACTTTTATTAGACAGTTGGGACCCAATAACGGCCATATTTTCAATTTTAATTGGAACTTAATTGTTACCAAACATGCAATTTTTTTTTTATTTTTTTTTTTTGGTCTTGTTAGCGTCATCTACAATATTAATGAATAAGTGATAGTCTTTAATTCAGAACAATAAGATGAAATTTATGATGATACTAGTTCGTGTTAAATTAAGATACGATTTGAAAACAAAGAGACGTACAACAAACAAACTAAGACTATATACTAGAAAAGCTTATTTCTAAAACCTAACCATATTTTTTCTCAAAAGGGCCCTCATGACTTTAATTTATTTATGGATGTATGGCACCAAAGTATACTCGAATAGACCACACACTACATGTGGATGTGTTTGCCTTAGGATACTCAACCGCACCAAATAAAGAATTTTAAGTTTTTTAGCAGAAAAAAAATAAAGAAATTAATTCCTTATAAGTCCCTTCCAAGATTTCTCCAAAGAGACGTTTCTAAGTAAAGACAATTCCATTATATATTCGATGCACCCTTTAAATTCAAGCTAGTAAAAAGTAAAGATGTGTGTTCAAGTTTTTATAAATTTACGAGTAATAAGCGGCTAACATTCACAATCAATTTCTAGTTAGGTATAGATTGTATTTGATTGGGATCAAAGATAGTCAATTATCATCTTAGCTAAACAACTTTTTTTATAGGAGGGGCACGGTTTAGAATCGACTAGCAAAGACATGATTGTTATTTGTTAAGTAGTTTTAAGTTCCAATCGTCACGTTTTACTCTCTTGTCACGAGATGCCAAAACTTTCAATTGACTTTGCCAAGAATTTCTAGTAAACATCATTTGGTGTTGGAACTTCGAACTAGATATATTTAATTGCAATCGAGATGGACAAGTTCACGGTTCAAAAATCATCCCCTGCCATCTAAGTCTCAATCACATCGTAATCAAAATTTTCCTTTCTTATCAATAAAATAAAGCTACTGAGGTCACTGTATAATTTTGGTCCACAAGAGATCAAAAGCTCCCTGTTTTTGGATTCCATTTTCTGGAGCTTTCTATCTCAATAAACACTGAGTGATTTTCTTGGAGTCTTTTATTACAAAGGTGCTACATTTTTACTTAAATCAGTGTATTAAGTAACAATTTTATACAAGTTGATCAATATTTGCAATGATAATGAACTTTACAGAAGCAACAAAATAGCAAGATCTTATTTATTTATTATAAATCTCCAAATTTGTAAGCTTTTTGTCATCACTCTAAACGAGTTTTTTCACTCTTTTTTCTCCTTTTCTGTGGGTCTCGTTTATCGAGTACGCTGGCTAGGGTGACAAGTGTATTTTCTGTATACTGCCGGCAATCTTGTTGGCAAGATACTTTTGTATATACTGCATGAGCTCGATTATAAGTCTATTTCTAAGAAGGAAAAAAAAAGGTAAAATGAATTGATCAAAAATAGCTTGGAGTTTGTGTTTATGGAACTTTTGGTTTGTATATACTGCATGAGCTCGATTATAAGTCTATTTCTAAGANAATCTGGATCTGTACATTTCTAAGAAGGAAAAAATATTCACCATACACTAACAAACTTAACATATGAACAATCTGGATCTGTACACTGTATTGTAATTAGATGATCGATATTGGGTATAAGATGGTTCTGCAATGTTGTCATTTTGTTACTCAAGGGATGATATATATGTGTCAATTTTTGATATTCAGGCTCAGATTCATTCAAATGATAACTCTCAAAGCAGGTGGGATTCTAGATGTGGTCTACAGTATACTTCATGCTCATATCTTGGAGCTGGAGTCTTGAAAATCAAACTGGGGAACTGATGTCACATTTGGAATTCCACCAGGTACATTTTGTCCACATCTTATCATCTAGTTACTGCATGAGCTCGATTAAAAGTCCATTTCTAAGAAGGAAAAAAAAAGGTAAGATGAATTGATCAAAAATAGCTTGGAGTTTGTGTTTATGGAACTTTTTGTATGTTTCTTGATTTCTCAAGAAACCCACAATTTCCACTCTTTTATCCATTGTTTTATTCATTTGTGGTAGAAAAATGTTTCTTTCTTATGAATTCTGATATGGGTTTCGCTTATTTTCGTTAATTAGCTTTTTTACTTCTCTGTATAATTAGATTTTTAAGATTTTGTGTTACACTGGATTCATGGAATTACTTTTTTTTTCCCCTTAATTTTGTTGGTATGGTCAAAATATTATACTGTTAGTTATGTTTGTCTCCTCTTTTCCCCGTAATAAGGATTTCAGTTCTATAGATCAGAATTTCTTGCTACTGGTAATTTTCATTAATATCTTTTGTCATTATTTAACGTTGTATTTCTCTGAGAGGTATTGATCATAAATTGTGCTTTTATATTTTTTTTGGTTTAAATTGCTATTTGGAGACCATTTATATGAATTCTGTCATTTCACTGATTTGTACTAAATAAAGAGCTAATATATCCCGTTGGGAAGTTTGTGAAAAATTCCTAGAAAAGTTTCATTACCACCTATTTAGTTTGTCCGCAATATGTTTTTGATTTCCACAATAATTTGCTTTTATTAATGTTGATATTGTAACAGGGTGTCCAGGGATTTGAAGATTGTATTCGTCTGGTTCTATTGATGTTCTTGAAGGGGTTTGGTGCAAAATAAGTTCAGGAAAGATGGAGAATTCTTACGAAACGCATAGCAATGGACATGTGAAAGATCCCGGCCTAATTATCCGGCATCCCTCGTACCAATCCTCGAGCAAGTTTTCGTTACCTTGGTTTGATATACGAGTGTTCTATGTTAGAATCAGTAATTTCAGTGTTGATGATTCGACCCCAGAATTTCTCACTCTCAATCATTTCCCTTTGATCCCTGACACTCTCCTTGAAGTGAATGGTGTAAGATGTTCGATTGAGTCAGAAGGAGTTTCTTGCCATCTTCGAAGGGATAGGATGGATAAGAAATCTGAAGAGGCCACATTTGTTAGCACAGATAGTATACGATTAAACGGCAGTGCAAGGTTTGAAGTTTTTAATGAAAAGGAGCTCGTGCTCTCTGGGATTTTGGAAATGTCTCATGCCAATAGTTCTATCAAGGAATCAAACAATTTGGCTCGGAAGTGGAGCATGAATTGTGAATCAGTAATGACTGCTGGCACTGGATTTCTCAAGGGGAAACATATAAAGGGCGCTGAATCATCGTCGCCTACAGTTGAAGTTTATGTTGCGGGTTGTTACTCGGGAACACCAATCATATTGACCAAGACGTTGCAGCTTAATCATGTGAAGAAATACAAGAAGGGAATGTCAGATATGATTCTCGATTGCGAAGCCTCCGAGTCCCATGAAGATGTTGCACCTGGACATGATGTACAGGTAATGTTGTTCAATAATGGCTTATTCTGTATGGAGCATTTGACAGCAGTGAGTAGTATTACCAAATAAAAGGAAGCTAAAATCTTGTTAATTATAATGTCAAGTCATGTCCAATACTGTGTATCAAATGTGCACCTAGTGTTTACGTTTTTGACATATGTGATATCTAGAGTCTTGCATTCTTGTTCTACTTATTACACATCTTTTTGCTAATGAAAAAGCATCAAGTCGAACATATCCTGAAAAACTAACCGTCTCATAACACTTGTGCTTAGCTCAATGCTCATAGCGTTCATTGTATGTATTACAGCAATAATTTGAAATGCAGAAAAGCAATAAACGGTATATCAGGCATCTGAAATAGTGTATTCAGAATTATTGCTAATTACGTGCTCATTGTTTAATTGTCTTCAAAAGGTTACCTATACTATTTCAGCCATTGATTCTAGTATTTATACACAAAGCACAAGCATGAATATGAGCACGAGATCCTGTCATTTTATCTTATCATTCGGTTATTGCTTTATGCTTGCTTCCTCTTGCGAAACGTGTCTCTTTGCAATGGAAAAAAGCCGATATCTTTAGGAATTGAATCTTAGACTATAAGAAGTCTTATCCTCAACATGTCACGAGGGTATGGGCAGGCAGACACACATATTGAAATAGCAGAGTATTCTCTTATATTCTGTTTCCTCTTGTATTATCCATATCCTGATTGATACTGACATGCCGGGTTCTCATCATCACAAAAACTAGGTAGGTAGTCTTCAACTGTGGGGCCCTTTTACTTTTCGGCATCCCTTAGCAATCTTTTCGAGGTCAATTATCTATTTAGGATCTGTGTCACGAACTTTCAGTTTTTCTTGAGAATTTTATAATATTCTGCACATGTTATCCCCATCTTTCTCATAAATACTGATTTGTAGATTCATATGATAAGATTTCTTAACGTTTATTTCTAGTTTTGTCTATGTTGTTTTCAAAAAACATAGATTTTTGTTTTTCAATCCAAATATTATGTCAAACTACGTTTTTGCTTTTATTCAGTAAGTAAGATGCCTACGTTACAAGTAGCTTTCTATCAGTGCTATAGTACTTGTTAGAAACTCGATGCTTGGACGTCAGCATGGCACTATGTGGTATATCTTTATAATGAACACAACGACGAATCATGCTACTAAACGGTATATTATGTAGAAGGAAGCATTGGATTAGTCATGTCCATGTCCATGTCCGAGTGTCAAGCATCTAATATAGCCTAACAAGAAAGGTTTGTGTAAAGTAAGCTCTTTTTTCTTGAAAAGGAAAAATGAAAAACTTTTATATTTACTCTTTGAACTTTTTAGCGAATTTAATCTTTGGTTGCATTATTCTATCACTTCCATTGGTTACAATGGACCATGCCATAGTATATCAAGCATCGTTTGGTTTGCAAGACTCCGGAGTATAATATATAAGATTTTAACTTATTTTTCTCTCTCTATATTGTCGAGTATTATATAGTCCATCTTACTGAATGAACTACTAATGTACCGCTTGTAGCCGTAAGTCATAATATATGTCTCTTTTTTTTCATAAATATGCAGCACAATACTTTTAGATAATGGACTATAAGAAAGAGAGACTATTGTTAATTGCTATGTAGTGTTATTTACTACCACCTATCCGAGTCAATTTGAATATTTCCATTTTACCTTTTCAGGTTGCAGAGTACAGAAATTATAAACCGGAAAGCCATGAAGACCATGATAACATGTATTGGAGACGGACAGAATATATTGAAGGTGAAGACGGGGAACTTTCCTGGTTTAATGCCGGTGTTCGGGTGGGTGTTGGAATAGGCCTTGGCATTTGCTTGGGGGTCGGAATTGGAGTTGGTTTGTTGGTCCGTACTTACCGAACAACAACCCGAAACTTTAAAAGACGGCTTGCATAGTTGCTCGTATTATCTTCATGCCCTGTCTCAATTTACCGGCTAACACAACCATTAGGATGTCCATTTTGGTTGCAAAGTTTCCGAGTCTCAATTTACCGACTACTCGATCAATGTCTTTGCGTTCTGATTTCACGTTTTCCTTTATTTTGGAAATAATTCTCATGGTGTAAATTGTTTTGAAGAGGATGTTGGTATATATAGCAGTGCATACGTGCAAGAAGTTTGATTTATCTCACTGTTTTGTCTTTCTTTGAGCATAGCCATTTTTTGTGCTTAATTGTGATGGGGAATATGTGGTTAAAAAAGAAGGAAAAATTATTGATGTGATGAAAAATATTATTTTATTGAAGAATGTGTGATTGAAAATAAGTAAAAGAATGAGAATGAGAAAAATAATGTAGCTCAAACGGGGGCATAGTAACAAAAATCAGACACAAGGTGTAGTATTAAGAATATTAATAACATATGTAGTAAAAAAAAAAAAAATCTTTTTGCTGGTTGAACAATCAAAATTGATCTAGTTTTGACCCAATTTTGTAATATATGGTTTCTAGACTATAACTCACTAGTTTTTTGGTTAGTTTCCGATATTCTCGACTGAACCCGTAATAACTTTTACCTTCCTCTGATTTAATTTCTAAA
This sequence comes from Fraxinus ornus, assembly GCA_903798235.1. Taxonomy (NCBI): domain Eukaryota; kingdom Viridiplantae; phylum Streptophyta; class Magnoliopsida; order Lamiales; family Oleaceae; genus Fraxinus; species Fraxinus ornus. The sequence continues at coordinate 5,256 of CAIGRF010076343.1, read as the reverse complement.
AACAGATAGAGACATTAAATTAATGCTAATAGCGTAAAGCTTTATCAAAACTGGAGTTATCAATGGTGCAAAAAATATAAAATTGTACATGTCCTTTGACTTTAAAGGTAGTTTATTATGTAGAATCGTACTACACTTGGTTAAAATTACGGTCTCGCGCTCCTCCACCTTCCTTTTGTTGGAAAGAATTTATTTCATGAATTTGGCATATCGAATCTAATTTTTGCTTAGTTTTATTATCAGACAAAGCACATGAGGGAAGAGAGGAGGATTTGACAGCTTCAAGAAGAAGGTAGAATCCATAATTGAGGAGCTTGTCATGAAGTTCGTCAAATGATACAAGAGTCGTCATGAGCACGAACAGCAGGATAAATCCTTGTAGTCCGAGATACCTTCAAGAACTTTAACGGCGATGTCTCCATCATTCATAGGGGTAAAAGTCAGCTCAACTTTTTAGACATCACATGTACTCAATAATAATTTCTAAAATGTTAAAAAAACAGGGCGCCTCGGCCCTCGATTTGAATTGTGGGCCATCCAAATCAACGCCCAAATGGAAGCCACATCAAGCCCCTGTTTTTGAGTCGATCACCGACCGTGTGTGTATAGCAGACTTCAATTTTCAGTCCTTCCGAAAAATTGGCAATTTGGCCTTTACGTAAAGCATTAACATCTCTCTCAAAATTGCATCCTATGAGCAAAGGTTCAACAGTAAAAAAAAAAAAAAATTTGAAACAAGTCATTTAATATAATTTACATCATCATCAACATGTAATGTATGAGAAATAATACGGATCATTAAGAACTTTAATGACGTATCCAGCAAAAATTTCGAACGACACAAAAAAAATAATAAAAAAATAAAAACAGACTCGTTCAAAATTGCAAAATGAATCAGATCCAGGTGGAGTCGAACCACCATCCTCTCATGCGCCCTGAGGCCAATGAGCGCTCAGCCAGTTTGAGCTTATGGATCCATCTCAATACATTCACAATGCGTCTACAGTAAGCAATTCTATATATTTTATATATATATTTTTTAAAAAATACATAGACAAATTATTGTAATATTTTGGACTTATTTGGTGAAAATCCAATACGGACAAGGATTCAGCAACAATTTTTTACGTACTTCGAAAACAAGCTAGTTCATCCACATTTATTTTTTCAACCCATTTTCAACCATATCCTCCAACTAAAATAATTTTGCACATAAAACTAGTAATTTTTTCCTATTATTAAATAAATTCACCGAAAAAGTCATTTTACACAACCAAAATCCAAAAACAAGTACTTGCTCTTCCATGAATACAATAACAATTACTTTTAAACTAGCAACTCTCTCATTGAGAAATGAAAAAAAGAGTTCAATAAACAATTATATAAAACAAAGTAATTCCGTTGTCAAAGAGAAGATTTCGATCGACGACCGACATATTTTAGGTGTAGATATGCAGGTTATACAAAATTCTTGGTACTTCAAAAAGACGTGTCAAGATAAAAATTAGAAGTTCCGCGAGAATAATTTTAAGTTTACCTTCGAGTCATCGACGCTTGAAATAAAAGCTCATCTAGCACAAGATTATTCCTAGCAATCAAAATCCATACGATATAAATCATAACCGAACTACTCTACGATACAATGGATAATCATAAATGTCAAGACAAAACTATTATGAGATTCCTTTTCAAAACAAACTGTCACTTCCAAAGTGAAAACAAAACAAGCAAACTAACAAAAGCACACAAATAGCAAAATGACCTTGAGAAAATAGATATTGAGAAAGTTCTGAACAGCACAATGACATTTTTAACTGCAAAGACAGAGACTAGTAATAAATTTACTTTACCACTCGCCCAGGATTCCAACAGTAGAAACGGCAATTCATTCAGGAACCGAAGCAGGACAGAGCGCTAAATTTGAAAGGGGACAAATTTCTTCACCTTAAAACAAATAGCAGAAAGTGGTTTTAACTTCAGGATAAATAACCATCAAATCGACCACGAATTCAATGCGGACTCTGAAGAGTCCAGTCCAAAGCAGAAACTGGAACAAAATGCATTTCTTGCATCCAACATATGGTAGAATGCACAGAACTACACCTGAGAAATTAATCCAAGTTTACTGTGGAACGTAGCAACCACAGAACATTAGCATAAAAGAGAGGAATGACGAAGCAGCACCAACAGCAGCAGGATGTACACACTGAAGCAGCAACTCTGATCATTGAGGCAGCAAATCCCAGCAGCAGCAGCACATGCGGTAGAGGCAGCAGCAATCAATATCAGTGAATGTGTACAAGGCAAAGGCAACAATCAGATGTGGCAAGCCTAACACTTAAGCAAATCCTAGCAGCAGCAGTAAAAGAGGCAACAACTTATGTGGCACAGGCAGCAGCAATCAACAACGGCAGGTGATTGCATATGGCAAAGGAAACAATCAGAACCGGCAAGCCTAAATAATTTTAGCAAATCCTAGCAGCAGCAGCAACTTGTAAGGCAGTGGCAGCATCAATTAATATTAGCAAAGTGATTGTTTATGGCAGATGCAACAATCAGAACCAGCAAGCCTAATTACTTTCAGGAGGCTCGTTACAAGCAAACCAGTAGCAGCAGTAACCATCATGTAGCCTTGGTCAGTCCGAAAAAGCTTGCTCTGTCACCAAGTCACAATTATCTACAAGACTAGAACATCTAAACCTTTGACTAATTCAGACGATGGCCTCTGAAAATTACAAGTTCCATCACATTTACAAGCATTTGGAGGCCAGATATAACAATATCACAATATAAATTTTTATTAAACTCTGCTTCAAGAGCATAATTATGTAATACAGTAAATTGAGATAAGTATTAGATATATCAAATATATGTTACGAAAAATTCTCCATTGCACAATGAATGGAATAGCCAAGCAGAATTAACTTCACTCTTACTTTAGAATTCGAAAGAACGACGCAATAGATAAATAGAAATCGCATTTGCTTGTGAAAAATCTTGTTCTGTATTGACAAGCAGTTTCGTTGAAGTCCAATAATTTTACTTTCACTATTGGAAGCTAGCTTCAGATGTAAAAATTGCGTTAATTATAGTGTTGTTAAGGCTAAAATCTCACATGGACGAAATGAACCAATATGCAAGGACTTCAATACTCTGAATGATGTTAATCACAACTACAAACTGTTACTGCGTTAGTAATGATTGAATATGAAATTGTATGCAAGTACTTTCGTAGATTATACTTCGTAGTCTACATGTTAGAAGCCAGGCTGATAATATGAACATTAACGATATCAATCAGGATAGCTCATGCAGTTTACAAATTGTTAAAAGAGACATGTAGCACATGGTTTAATTGAAAAATTGTATGTCTGAAGAACTTTATATTTTAAAGAATAAGATAGAAATTGAACTTATTCCATTATGTACCTCATAGGAAAGTTATGCTTCAGAAGACCCAATCCTTTTGCAAAGCTTGCTGTCCTCACTTTCTCGTGTATATTATGTGTTCCATTTTCATCAACGTGAATCGATAATTGCACTCAGATTTTGTGGACTAAACTGAACACAATTGATTAAAAGGATTAAGGGTAAAGAGGCAAGCAAGTGTGTTGGTTGTTCAGTTCGTCGCACTAAACCATTCCCGAACTGCGATACCAGATATGGAATTTTTCAAAATACGACACGCTGAGGACAAAACACAAAAAGAAAAGACAGAAGAGGAAAAGGAGGCCGCACACAGAAGGGAGAGTCGGGCAAATCCCCGTACCATCTCCCCTCTAAACAAAAAATGATAATTTTATTGCGATCTTTTGACCTGCCATGAGAGCGCACCCATCATGGCAAAGGTCCGTAAGACATCCAAAACAATCACTCACCACAGTCAACTATTCATCTCTCTGTAATCTGTCAGCAACTTCTCATCCTATGCTCAAATTCGTTATAGCTTTCAACATAGCAAAAGGAACGTCATTCATACATCATAACAAACCAACCATACCATATATGACATATGATAACACCAGAATCTTGTGCAGACGAAATCAGTTGTAATGCAATTCCTCGCTTCTTAATGATTCGGTGAAATATCATTCCCAGCCGGAAAATCAGTCGAGAATGCATCTGGGAAATGAACCTACAAAGCAGGAATGAAGGATAAGAAAGTGACTATATAGAGCAATACTGCAGAGAAAATTATAAACGATTTTTGAAAAAACACGCTTCAAAGAAAACACATTTACCTAAGCCATAAAAATCAATTTCAAATAATGAATGGCTTAGATTATCTATTAGAAGATGTAAAGTAAAGAAAAGCTAGAAAGAATCAATTTTTTTCTGCTTCTTTCTCAAAAATAAGCTATGCCAAACACGCCATGGATGAGAAATCAAACAATTATTTGTATGATGTGAAAATTACCTTCATCAATCCGTTAAACCTTCACCAAATCCAATCTAAAATCATACATCTTAGGCGATGTATGAAAATTCTCCGTCGATCGAAACGCTCAACGAACATATTCAAATCCATAATCAAATTATAGATCATTTCACGGTCTACAGTAATCCGAAAACAGATAAAGATTTAGAAAAATATCGTAGAGCAGATCTGAGAATAACGTACAATCGGAGGAGACAAAACAGAGACCATGTACAACACGAAAGAAGAGAATAATTGGGTTTATTTATTGAGGGGGACAAGTGATCCAACAGCTGAGATTGATTGGCAGGAAGATCTTTTGACGGTTGGATTGGTTTGCCGTGGAGAGAAAATAGGTTTAGAGACGTGATCGGATGGTCTATATTGTTGGGAAGGTTCTCGATTGGTATCTAAGATCATGCCACGTGTTTCAACGTGATTCTCACGCTAAATTGATATTTTTTCTTATTGCTTCTGATCCTTTAGCCCCTGTTTGGTGCACATTATTTCCAAAAAAATGTATTTTTTTAGTTGATGTGATGGAGAATATGTGGTTGAAAAAGAAGAAAAAATTATTGGTGTAATGAAAAATATCATTTCTTTCGATTCTTCTATTTGGGTCGTAGGTTCTTAGACTAGACCTAGAAATCTTAATTCAGTATTTTCTTGTAACCAAATCAAGTACTGTTGTTGTTCGAATTGGTGATATCTTATAGTTGTTTTTATTTTATCCATTTTTTCCTTAGTTTTCTTCTCTTCTCAGTTCTTCAATGAGTATCCTAACTACTCTAGATCTTAGTTCGCTGGTATTGTCTTGAATAATTTCAAATCATTCAATA
>CAIGRF010076175.1:0-11426 GCA_903798235.1 Fraxinus ornus | reverse complement strand
AACAAGAGGTGGATGAAGCAAGGAAATAACAAGCAAGATGAAGATTGTGCTAATGCACTTGGCGATTGTGAAGAGGTTGAAGTCCTTGCTACAACAACAGCAAGCCATATCAAGGTTTGGATAATGGACTCAGGTTATCCATTTCATATGATACCAAGAAATGAACTTTTCATTGATTACAAATCGGTTGATGAAAGCAAAGTGCTATTAGCAAATGACAACATATGTGAAGTGATTGGTGTTGGTTCTATCAAGCTGAAAATGTGGGATGGATCTTCAAGAGTTCTAGGTGGAGTAAAGCATATACCAGGACTAAAAAGAAATCTAATCTCACTTGAAGCACTTGACAAAGCTGGTTGTGTGTATAAAGCTCAAGATGGAGTGTTAAAAGTAATGGAAAAGTCTGTGGTGATCATGGAAGGGAACCTCTGTAAGGCACTTATGTTTTGAAAGGAAATGAACTTCAAGGTTCCAGCTGCAATTGATCTGCAAAATCCTTCAAGGAATCAAGGTGGAGATTGTAAGAAATTGCTTCCTTAAAATTAGTTTCTTGATTCCTCAAATAATCAGAATTCTGTTGCAAATTGGAGCCTCTTTTTTGCTGGTTTGATCAACTATTTTCTAGTGGAATCTTCAACCAAAAGGAGCCTTAGTTAGTTAGGTAGTTAATAACTAACTTTGATACCCCTTTGTGCCTATAAATACCTGTATTAAGACTGAAGAAAGAGAGCAACTCGAAAATGAGAAAGTGAAATGAGGAAGAGTAGTGAACTCTTGTAAATCTGTAGAAAAAATTTTTTGATATTTTTTTTTGTAAATCATGTAAAGTCTTGTGAATAAAAGAAGGCCAAGGAAGACATTCTTTCTTCTTCTAGTTTATTTCTTCTGCTGGTTTCTTTCTTTTGCCGGATATAAGAGAGCAATTCAGCCCCAACATTCCCTAATTTCGCCGTCTATCAAAACGATTGAACATGTTTCAAAACAAGTAGGCATACGATTGCACGTGTGTTCAATTCCTCATAACATTAAACAAAATGTGAAACTATGAACAACTAACAATATATTGACTATCTGGATAAAAGTTCTAAAGACAGCTTTATGTGTGATTTTTACATGACGTGACCAATCAACCAATAGCTCAAGGAGATGTGTTACTTCACTAGTCCTCGATCATCAAGTAGGTTGTTGATTATTTATAGTTGAACAATATCTCTTGATGTACAAAATTAGCACCCTTGTTCTACAAAAAAAAAAACGCAGTAGTCCGTTAACTAAAGTTCTTTTATTTTTCCTCACCAAAAAGAAAATATTTAATTTGATTGTCTAAGTCGAATTACTCGCTATGCGTCATCAAAATCTAATTTCTAGATATTGATAAGAGAAAAATAATACATATATCTATATCTCGCAATATCCATCCCTTTTCTCAATATCATTATATCTGAGCTAACTTGTTGAAACAATTTATTATTATTTTTGTATTATTTTTTATATAAATACTTATTTTATGGATTTTGATATTGTTGAGAAAAACGCTAATTATAATCTAAAACTCAATGTTATTTTTCTTCTCTTTTGTGTAAATTAAATAGGCACAACAATAAAAACTATGTTATCTCACAATAATTATGCACAAAAAACCCAATCCAAATAAGAAATAAATCATCCGCTATCCCAAACCAGTACAAACTACTAGAGGATCCAATTTTATAATAGTATTATATTTTTCACAAACAAGAGTGGATATCAATAATAAGTCATCACCGACAAGGTCGCCATATAACATAGTTCAAAGTAGCAATTTTTTCTTTTCTCCCTTACTTTTTCTTTCCTATTTTTTTTTTTTCCTTTTCTTTCACGTATTCTTTTTTTCCGTACTTTTCTTCTGTGATTGCGGAATTCATGCCACCACACAAGGCCTTTCACCTTTTATTCTTCTAGCTGAATACACTTTCCAAGCTTTGGGTTAGAATTTCGGTGTAACTCGAATTCTGTTTTGGAGGTATATTTGGAATTCATTGTTTGTTTTGAAGAAACCTTGAAGAAGTCAAAAGAAAAAAAAAAGGATGTACTAGGGCTAAGAAGTCATCGCAAAATCATCCACGGTTGCTCATCAGGTGCTCAAGCACTCGGAACAAGACATTAACCGCTCGTTAGGCACGAGCCAGCTACTTGAGCGGCAGTGGCACTGCTCACTAGCCGCGAGGGTGCCGCTCAGCAGCTTATCTAAATCTTCAAGGTTTTGAGATTTGGCTAGTTTTGGGACTCCTATTTCAATTCAAATGCACCATTATTGGTTTCACCTATTATAATAAGACTTCACCGTGTGTTAGACTTTTATTTGTATTAATTCTCTTAATATGTTAGGAATTCTTATACACGCAACATATTTATTTCATCGACTCAGAGAGTGATCTAAGGGGATCTAGATTAATAGAGAGGCTCATGGATACAGAGATTACGAGAGAGTCTTGTGAGATCCAACATAACGTATTGTAACTCCTTAATTTTGATATAGTTAATTCTTAGCATTTACCGGTGGTTTTTCCCGTCTTAAATTTTTACGTAAATCTTCTGTTCTTGTAATTGTTCATCTTTAATATTCACAACAATTAGCATAAATTCCATTCAAATTCGCTTATTCAATTTGTAATCAAATGGGATTCCACAAATTGCTATTTAGTGGACTCTTTAATCATATTTGTTATTGAGTCCCTCTAAAAAATTATGTGCTAATCTTTCACCACACTGAGGCGGGAAAGCAACACTCACGAGAGTGAATATAATAGCCTTCATCATCAAGGATATTTGTAGTGTAGAGACCAAATTAAGGCTTACTTTTGGAACACACCTCACATTTTTATGACCAGTTTACATGCACTTGCAGTGCTCAAGTAGACATCTCCTATGCCAAAAGTGCCATGTTGAGCCCTGATTATCATTATTTTCTAAAAAAATATTTCTCTTTCAATCACACATTTTTTAATAAAATAATATTATACGTAAATCCAAAACTTTTCGTTATTTTTTAACTGCATATTCTCCATTAATCTACTATTCCAAAATGCATTCTTACAATAAAACGCCATCAAACGAACTCTCAATTTCATTCCCCATATTTAGATAGCCGAAGAACCGTTAGTGTAATTGAGAAAAAGGCTAATAACCCAAAACTCGAAATTATCGCAATGGAAAAAAAAATCTTCTTTTTCTTCTCTCTGTAATATATATTTTACTATCGCAATAATAACATACAACGATCTTCTCTATTTCTACTAGAGGATTCAACCAATAATTTTTTTTCACGACTATTAATAATAACTTGTCATTGTAAAGATTGCTAACAATTATAACGCAAATTTAAATAAGTTTGGATTTTATCAAAATAAATGTAGAAGAGGTGAAATGACAAACCAATTCAATAGACTTATAGACTTGAACGCTTGGACAAATAATATGTTTATAATATGTAAAAGAGAATAAAAATAAAAAAGGAGGGGAGACACATACGCGTCACCTTGATTTTATGTGTATTAATTAATTACTCGTCATTCACACATATATTAATACTAGATTTAAGCAATGTGCAATGCACGTTTGCTTAGTTTACATATAATTTTTTTTGTTAAACAAGCATTTTGTTNATACTAGTTAGAGGCACGTGCAATGCACGTGTCGTAACGTAGTTGGCTACTTAATAGCGTGGAATGATTTTTGGTCTTTTAAACAATTATAGAAGCGTAAAGAAAGAATAAAAATAATTACTTATGAACGAAATTGTTTTCATCTTGAGAGATGCTTGGAAGTTGAAGATGAATTTTGCCATGTAAGAAGAGTAATTTCAGATGTGATGCTAGCAAATGCAATAAGGGCAGAAAGATATCACAAGGCAACATGGAGTGTTCTTATATAATGTCAAATGAATTGGCCAATTGGGTATGCGAAAAATTATGATATTGATTATCAACTTAGTGAATCAATCAGAAGCCAACGGTTAAAAGAATATATATAGGAAGTAGCCATTTGATATTCATCATCAACAATTAGAATTGGCAATAGTGGCAAAAATAGAGATAATATTGATTTTTGGTAAAGAAGAATGGTGCAGAACACATGGAATATATTTGGTGCACAGCATGGGCCAGTACTCGACAATAAAAAAATTAAACTTTTGCTCTTCATTTATCATATCCACTGTGGTCTAAATCAATATACCAAACATCTCATTAAGAGCATGCTTCACTTAGATTAAAAAATTATTTGTACAAGAGTCCAAATATGGAGTAATCAGGTGGTATAACCTTTTTATTTCAAAGGTCATTGGCTCTGGGGCGGAAAAACTTATCTGACTTAAAGTGGTATCTATTTGAAGAAACATTTAATCCTTATGGAAGAATTATGAACACACGCTCAGATACGCAAATGTATTAGTACCTTGCCACAAACCCAGCACAAGAATGAAAAATGAAAAAACAATTCCTTTCTCTGATCTTAAATATCCAGTTGCAAATTTTGAAAAACGATTGTTCATTTATGTAAAATGTGCAGCGGCGTGCACCAAAAAGAGAATAAGGGCTGCCGAGAAAGACACAGCAATAACGGCCTGGTCCTGAGATGCTATAGTTGTGGAAGCTTCAGCAGAACCACCACCCATGATGCCACCTACTAATCGTTCAGGAAGACCCAAGAAAGTGGATGGTGCTTTACCTTCAACCAGGAGCGCCTGTTATGGTATACCTCGAAGCAAAGGACAACCTCAGGAAAATGCACGGGTACATGTTCACAAGTATTAGAGGCTTTTACCTGCCATGCGTTTGAAAGTAATATTAAACACCATAAAGGTTTGAATCAACAAACAATGGAAGAAGAGGATCAATTAATTGGACACCAATCATTATCATTCCATCAGCTTTAGGTTCCAAAAAGATAATCAAGCACTTTCTGGCTCCAATAATGACGACTAAGCACCCCTTTAAAGACAAAATTAGTGAAATTCTAGGTATAGAATGTATTTATCAACATGAAGACCAGTCCACATCTCCAAGTTCCCAACATTTTTCTTCATTTTCCAAATGATAGAAACCCTATTTAATATGGTACCATACCATGAAAGAAATAACCTGAAGAAAGAAATGTATATATACATAAAGTGGAAATACTGTGAGAAATTGCATGGTTATTTTAGATGATACAAAGAGTTGACCAAGAAGGAAAATGCAATCAAACTGATATCTCTCTTTCAATAAAGTGATGATAATATTTTATCCTAGGCATCAAACAAAATGCAAATGCAAAAATAACAAGAGATGGTCATAATCTACTTCGTGGAAAGGAGACCTTGACAGCTTGAGAGCCTAATTAGCTTCCCTGTGAAATGTTATAGTAGCACCCTTCAATGCGTGCACGAAAAAAATATTTGTTACGACGACATACTTAAATCACCCAGAAATATAAAAGAAAACTGTGAGTGGCAGTCTTGGCCTAGCACGCATATAAATTACTTAATTAAACATTAAGCCCTATCTTTTTTAAGTACAATAGATTGTGTCAAAACATTTTTAAACTCTTTCCCCGACTCAGAGAAAATCAATCAACGGGGATGCCAACAGCATCTACATTGCTTATTTTCTTTTGTTAGCCAGAGAAGGAAGAGGAGATATGTATTAGCTTTTAATTAGCCAGTAGAAAATAAGGAACTTTACCAACACTGTTATTTGCATTAATATATACAGAAATGCATGCAAGATTAAATTCAATACGGAACATAGAACTTAAGAGAATGCATAAATTTGGTAACCAATGCACTGATTAAAAGTTGAGCTATAAAAATCATATCGATATGCATCACATATATGACGCGTAATGAAAGCAAATAGGCATTTAGGAAGTGAACCTTTGTTGAGGTCGTTGTAGATTTGAGAGATCTTATTTTATCATCTTTCTTTGAGAACGCTGTTCCAGATCCAGAGGTCTCACAACTACCACTGTCCAATCAAAAGATAAAAGGCTAAGGTCAACATAGAACAGGACAAGATAGATATATTCGCTTATGGAAGTGAATTAAGAACTTTGAAAATTGCCTACTTGGATGAATGCAACCTAGCAGCTGCTTTATCTTCTTCTTGTTTTTGTTTAATCCTTGCAAATTGCTCAACCTTTGTAGTATAGCTTTCCTGAAGAAAGGGGAGAATGTCAAACTACAATCACAGAAGAGAATAACATTAATTGAACCAATAGAGAAAGAGAAACCAGGTACAGACATGAGAAACATGCAACTGCTGAAGTAATTAGTACATTCTTTAATGAATGGATAAATAGCAGTGTCATGGGTGCACAATCAGCATAATGTACTTTACAGAGTTCAAGGTGTAAATGGTGGACCACGTCAGTTACATAGAAAGTGTACACTTTGTTGGAGCGAACACCAATACCACCTATTTATTAGCAACACTGAGGAGAAAAATATGCACTGCATCCTGATAAGGCATATGCCATTAAATTGATGTAAAGAGTGACATAGCTCACTCTTTCAGCTTGTGAAAGCTTTCGCAGTATTCATCGTTTTTCCTCTTCCAATGCTCCTGATTGGTGGTGTGCATCCTGGAAAACATTAGAAGTGAGATAGTAGGATAATAAAGTCAATTTGCATTAAAGCACAGATGGACAATTGCAAAATCAGCAATATGACAGTCAAAAGCATACCAGCATTAAGATATCAACAACACGCCAACAAAATATTACATCAAAGATCATAGTTGTATGATGCAGCTTATGTATTATTAAGAGGCGTGCAATGTTGAATAGCTTTTAACTTGATAGACGCATAATGTCACATATGAAATAATCAAGATGAGCTTTCTATCTAATAGTAAGATAATGTTACCCATGCCTATAATAACTCTATATTTCCACTGTTTAAAGACACAGACAAAAGTGAAGAAACTACACCTTCAACTGCTCAAAAAGTCTAGCTGATTCTTCTTTCGTAACTGCCAACTCTTCTCTAAGATGCTCCTGAACACACAAAGTTTTGTAAATATGTTATTCAAATATCCTTCTCCTTCCTTATATTATGTTATACATGAAAAGAGAGGGAGATTAAGCTTAACTACAATTTCAGCATAATACTGGCCAAGAGCAATTTGCAGATTAAGAACTTCCATATTCTTAGCCTCTATTGTGCTCATACAGCTAGCCAATTCTCTATTAAGCTTGTCAATTGTTTCCTTAGACTTAGACATTTTAATTTCTTCCTGGCTATCAAGAAAGTATTTATTATTTAACACGGATCTATATAATAGACTAAAGAAGCTAATTTGAATGAAAGCAGAAATTACCAAGAAAGAAATAGATGTTTTAATCAATTAAGAAGGCTTACACGAAGAGTGATTGTAGGTGGAAAATTTATCATGGGAAAACCAAAACTTTCGAATCCATAATATCAACTCTGAAGCAAAATTTATTGTGAGCTTACTTCTTGGCGGACTCGCCGTTGACTTTAGCGTTGACGGAATCAAGGGCTTGTTCGTCTTCTTCCTCGTAGTCGAGAAGCTCCTCCTCGTATGCATCGTTCTCCTTTGTGCTTCCCATCTTTCTGCAACTCTTACTACAACATAGCACCAGAAGACCGTGTCTCCGTCAGACACAATTCTCTTGATTAGAAGTCACTCACGAAAAATGAAAAATCGCATATGTTATTCATAAGCAGGAACTTTTGTCCATGCTTTAGTCCCAGGGAATAAAATTATATCAGCCTACATAAGATGATATACCTTAAATAAAGGCTAAAATATTAAACAAAATCATCGACAATGTCCTCATTAGCTTGCCTATAACTATCCATTTGACAGAATTCTATAGAACCTCAGTAGAAAAGCACACTTCAACTAAGATTTTGATGTTAACTCAAAATGTACACACTTCAACTAAGATTTTGATGTGAACTCAAAATTAAATAAGTCAATATTTAGTTAATAGGAAAAATGGAAGGCAGCAAAAGGAAAGTATCAAAACAATTTTTGATGTGTTTGGCAATCTGAGAAATGAGAAGCACTGTTAGTTGAGCACATACCTTATTCCCAATCTATTCGGTTCGATTCATAAATCCTTTTCCTCCAATCCGTTTTTCTGTCGTTTACTACAAGATCCAATAAAATCAAACCTGCAGTTAGAATTCTCTTGTTTAGAAGTCACTCGTGAAAAATGAAAAATCACTCATGTTATTCATAAGCAGGAACTTTTCTCCATGCTTTAGTCCCAGAGAATAAAATTATAGTAGCCTACATAAGATGATATACCTTAACTAAAGGCTAAAATATTAAACAAAATCATCAATATTGTCCTCATCAGCTTGCCTATAACTATCCATTTGACAGAATTCTATAGAAGCTTAGTAGAAAAGCACACTTCAACTAAGATTTTGATGTTAACTCAAAATTAAACAAGTCAATATTGAAAAATGCAAGACAACAAAAAGAAAGTATCAAAACAATATTTTGATGTGTTTGGCAATCTGAGAAGCTATATTTATAAGGGCTTGACGGATGCCTAGAGCTTCATGTGGCGAAGTTACTTCCATGGGAAATCGAGAATTGTGATATCAGTGTTTTTGTCTGTTAATATAATTCTGATGGAGAGTCATATAAACTGAAAACTGCATGCAATCTTAAGGGTGGCATTTTCATAATCTTGTAGCAGGTTTTTTTGGTAGTTATCAATGTTTGATGTGGGATATGGGAGGATTACTGGCGTACAAGGATGGTAACTAATCTGAAGAACGCTGAATGGTGGGCTCTTTATAGTATCTTAAGTTCTTACTTTTTCTATCTAAAAATTGCAAATAGTGGACTTCACCCGTCTAGATTATTTAGGTGGGTGTCTAATGATGGAGTTGTCGTAGAAAGACGAGAGATGGTTTTAAAGTAATTTTAGTGTCTGAAACCAATAAAACTTGGTAGGTAGCATAACCCCCATCTGGAGATGATGAAACTTCAAACTAATAAAACTCAATTGCTTACTCAATTTCAAAGACAATCAATGCGCATTTTAAGCCATCTCATAGGTTCGGGGCAACGCCACCGACAGTGATCGATGTGACCAGTCATATTGCGGGCATTGCAGCGCCCCTCGTGGCAAAATAAATCGATGAAATTCAGTATTTGGCAAAATTATTGCTAAGAAATAATTCAGTAATAATTTTGGAAAGCGCCACGTGTTACAAAGTGTTTTGCTAGTGATGAAATATAGAAAAAATTTTTTACATACATCTTATTACAATATAGTTACCAATTATAACCTACTCTGATTAAAAAAGAAAGGAAAACCCTCTCGAATTTATTCATCTTATTTCATTTCTCTCCACAACCTTTCAAAAAATTTTAGGCTAATAAAAGAATATGTATTATGTATCTTAAAATAAAAATAAAAAACCTTTTGCGCACGGAGACACCATGCCTCACGGAGGCACGGAGCACGCAACTACGCAAAAATATCAAATTTTCATCAATTTTGATATATTCATAATGAATCAACTCCTTACACTTTCAATTGCTACTGCACTCAAATGAGCTGCCTCTGCACACGTCTCAAGCTATTATGGACCAAGTTGCTGATCCATGGGGATCCAATCATCTTCCAATTGCACATCATCATCAACCTGAATTAAAGAGCAATAGCAAAAATGTTTGTTAAAATTCGCCTATCATAATGTCTCTCAGTAATTTGTTAGCACGTTAGTGAAGCAATCACATGTAGAGGTAGGAAACAAGAGGATAAAGGTTAAGTAGAAAACAAGAAAATCACAGTTACACCACAATATCCCACTGATGCAGACACACAGCTTATATCAGACAAATTCTTCCTGTTAACTCAGAACATACATCAATCCTCTGTCGAACATACAAGTAAAGGCCTGACTTGCTATTTTCAGCAGGATATTTAGAAAGAACCCTAACTCTGTCCAGAAAATTAAAAAGAGATGAAAGCAAGATTAACATGCATTCGAAATTTGGGAAAGATTGGAACCACAAGCAAGTGATGTCCGCATCCAACAATGACAAACTTGTTTCTCAAAATATTGAACATGTAGTATGACCCATATCCCTTACCAATTGATGCATTTACATGTCTTTAAATATCATCTAAACTAATAACAATACCAAAAATAAGCATCTTCCCTGAACATATCAAATCATTAATCAATTTGGGTGAACATGGAAACTACATTTTTGATTATGTATTGTCATAGCGAGTTACTTCATAAGCAGAAAACTTCTATAGTGATTTATTACCTCATCTTTTGATTTTCCTTCTAGTGAAGCATCAGGAATCAACTCAGCCAGTTGGGGAGGATCTTTAAACGGATCATCTAATATATATGTGTGCTTGATTCTAAGTGAAACATAGATTTGATGGTTAGAAGAGAAAATTGCTAAAACATANATTTTTGATTATGTAATGTCATAGCGAGTTACTTCATAAGCAGAAAACTTCTATAGTGATTTATTACCTCATCTTTTGATTTTCCTTCTAGTGAAGCATCAGGAATCAACTCAGCCAGTTGGGGAGGATCTTTAAACGGATCATCTAATATATATGTGTGCTTGATTCTAAGTGAAACATAGATTTGATGGTTAGAAGAGAAAATTGCTAAAACATAATGAACAAATTACTGTATAAAATTGAAAGATTGAAGCAATAAATATAAAGTTGACCTAATATTTTTGTAGGGTCTGCCCTTTGCATCCACATATGCTTCATTTATTCTGGTAATTTTATCCAAACCTTTCGTAACCTCCCCAAATACCTGGAGATTCAAATCAAAATTTATTATTGCAAAAGGCTGGAAGAAATTGTTTGGACAAAAATGCATCGTGTGATAAATATTCAATATGAAAAAGAATCCAAGATGTTTCGGCCCAAATGGGCTAATTACCCCTACATCTTCAGGCAAGCAACCAAATTTCGAAATGCCTAAAATCTAAAAAATATCAACATACTGCACAACTTTCTTTTTCTCTCTATTTCTTTCTTTATGGGAGGGGGAGAAGGGTAACATACTATTTGAAGGTAAATAATTGACACTCAAAATGGAATGTTTTTTAGATCTCAAAAAGCAACAGAGATAATAGAGAATGTACATATAATGACTTCAGCAGAACAAATCAAGTTCATCCTGCACATAAAGCTAGTAAATAGGCATTCTTGTATTCCTTTTTTACTTTTTGGTGGAGGTGGATAGCAAACAAAATTCAAGATTAGAAAACTCAGTGTGCTTTCTGTTAAGATACTCGGGGTCATCACGCAGTGTGATATAGAACTGAAAGGAAACATATGCATCTATTAGACATATAAGATATAGAGTTTTGTTACTTTAATTATATCAATTAATCAGATAATGTAACTGTGGCTGATCCCACGAAGGAATA